>QYAP01000482.1:0-31634 GCA_003988905.1 Hymenotorrendiella dingleyae
ATCCAATGCATCCCTCCTAATCCGGTGAAGGTGAGACCATATATATGTCAAAGCAGGGCCGTACCCTGGCTGTAACTCTACTTTAGAGTGAAGTTACTGGAAGTCAAGGATTTTGGGGGGGGTCGGAAGCGCAAACAGGGTAACCCAGTTGTGTGGGAAATCTCCGGGTAACTTAGTTGTGCAGCCGAGCTTAACAGGGTAAGCTACCGGGAATAGCACGTGGCGATTTTTCGATCCTAATTCCAAAGCAACTTTATATCTCCCCCCGCGTAATGCAATGGGATATACCACCCATCTTTATCAAAAAAGTACCAAAAATCTTCATAAAATATAATCAAACCCCCCTTCTCCTTCCTCATTCCTTATTCCTACTAACTTACCCTGTACACCCCCCTTTGCACCAAAATTACTCTTTCCCTAACACCCTTTCTTACAAACAGACCCTAGCCCAACCCTCCAATCTCATATAACCCCAAAAACCTAATACGAGAATTCAAGGAACAGAACCAGCCGGAGCAAAACATCCTTTCCCACCCTAAATCACACAACTCACCCACGTACCAACCAACGAAAGCTCTTGAAAACTGCAATAAATTACATAAAGGAATCACTCATCTATTATACTATATATAACATAACCCCTCCTCTCCCCTCACCTAATATCCATTCAACATCCCAGACTAAACCCCGGACCAAACCCTCCTCCCTCCTCCATTGTACAACCACCCCTTCACCCATCAAACCACCCAATAACACACCAACCCGCATCGCACCCAACACCAACCCATCGTATCACCCAAATGCAGCGGAGCAAACCCTCCCCCAAACCTGCGATACGCAACAAAACCCCCATCTCATAAACACCGGGCGTCTCTCCTCCTCCGCCATCCAATCCATCAGACTCACGATGATGTAAGAGAGGCCCCTCCCTGGGTGGCTTCGCTTATGATGGTGCTCGCCGTTCCGAAACATCTAGATCTAGAATCTAGAATATAAGATCTATACTTAGTACTTACTTAGCCTCAAGGATGACGATGACAATGCCATCAACCCCACCCGTTCCTTCCCTCCTTTTTATATCCGGTATATAGGTTTATAGGGTAGGGTAGGGTATGCAAGCCACATACCGGTAATCAATCGCTTGCGATCACGTAGTACAAAGATCAGATCAGATCAAGCGTCCATTCTAATCCGAATTGCTCAACACCTATATATCTCCCAAAACTCACCAAAATATATATACGCTCTCACTTCCCACATATCACAAAAATGATACCGCCTCAATTCAAAACTTCCAAAGGTTTTACATTGGAAAAAAAAGGGGGGTTTTTGTATTTCAAAAAAAGAGAACAGAAAAAAGACTTATAATATAGACATTTGCCTCCCTCCACCCCCTCCCTTCTCCGTCTTCCCAAATATCGAAAAAAGGGGCAATATTGAGCAATACTCCGGGTATTAAAAAAAAAAACAGACGGCGATAGGACTCATCATAACTCGCAACAAGAACAAGAACAACAAACAATAAAAAGTATAAAGTAACAGAGCTCGCCGCCCCCGAACGATCGTAGACTCGTCTTCCTTTCTTTCCCGAAACTTCTTCTACCCTCCCTCTTCCGCTAAATACACACTCTCCATCCTACACAAGAGAACCCATGATAGGGTGAAAATTTTGAAAATTTACAGAAGCAATGAGATTTGATAACGTCTTCGTTAGACAGGTAAAAGTGACGTTCGTCGCCCATATTCAACGCCATCCTGAAAACAAGTAGATAAGAAAAATACACCAACGCGACCCGACCCCTTTTAATTACCGCCTAATGCAGAAATTCTTGCTCCCGCTGGCCTGCGAAGTAAATTGGCTTTGGTGGTGATTTCGACTTCAGCCTCACTCCTTCCTCCCAGCTCTTCTTCGCTGTCTTCCACAATCTTGGTGGGGATATCTGTTCCCACGTGGTATTGTTGGCTATGACGCTCAGGGGACGTCGTGACGCTGGAATTTGACATGGACGTGCTTGATCGATTGTGAACGAGATCCGGGGTGGGAGGGATGCTCGACGTTCGGCTACTGACGTGGCGGAAGCTATCGTCCCCAACGTCAGAGCCATGACCTGATTGCCCGTCATCGCTGTTAGTGACCGTCGACATGTTACTTTGCCGATGATACTGCGCCCGTTTCCGGGCGTGAGCTAGTTCTTCTGCATCTACCTCAGCATCATGAGCAAGTTGTAGACCCTCTACGGCGGCAGCGCATTGGTCACTGATATTGCGGATGATGTGTGCAATAGCATCGGTCTTGTCGCGAAGGTGTCGATCAGCTACATCCACAATACTCATTTGACTGTAGCGCTTGCTGTTCTTGAGGCCGTTTCTGAGCCTGGTTTCCATTTCAGGGCTCATGTCATCACCACTCTTGTAGACAGGACGTTTGACGGCGTCCTTTCCATCTTCCTCTGGCTTGGTCTCTTCGGCAATATCGTCGAGCTCTTCAGCCTCTCCTTCTTCGTCATAACCAGCTTCGATGTATTCGGCTAGATTAGGGCCCTTGCCGAGAGACGACACGAGGTGCTCCATGTGGTGAGCTTGACCACCAATGAGACTACGTAGATGGAGGACAACGCGTTGTGCCTCATCACGTTGGCGGAGAATAGTGGCATTGGTGTGTTGAAGAGCAGTGAGCTCTTTCTTATTCCTCTTGCGCTCACGCTCAAGCTCCTCGGCGATCTCTTGCTGGAGAACCAAAGCCTCCAGAGCATCGTCACGTTGTTTCTCCGTACCTGCCAAGCGAGTGTTGACACGAGCAGCGTCATCCTTTTGCTGGTCAATAAGTCCAGTAAGACGTCTGTTTTCACGCTTGTGATTCTCAATCTTGACCTTGAGATCCTGGGTCTCCTTGGTGAGCTGCTCAGCGAACGCCTGGAATTTGAGGAACTACGGCTCATTAGCATTTGTTAGATCGTGCACTCTTTCTCGGCATACCTGTTGCTTCCAGCTCTCGAGCTCATCCACGAGGAAGTTGTTTCGTTTGGTAACCTTGCCAAGCTCGGTATCCATGCGACCCTTGAGATTAATGAAATCTTGCCAGGCCTCCAAAGCATCTCTGGAATACTGGTTTCTTTCACGAACAATCTCGTTCAAGTGTCTCATCGACACCTTGGTCATAAGTGGCTTCTTCTGGGCGCCGCCGAATACAGCCTTGATTCCAGTGTTTCGTCCCTAACATGAAACGTCTGTCAGCAATGCGCTCATAGTGAACCCCCTGACTTCTCTGGAAATATAAAAATTTCATAGCCACTTACCATCTTCTCGCAAACATGATCCATTACAGACATTACGGAATCTTGGTTCCACCATTCAGGGTCCTGAATCGACTCAACTTCACCGCGCATCACAATGATTTGACCAGCCGGGACCAATTTTCCACCTCCATATGCAGATCGAAGATGTTGTGGTACACCAGATGGGGTTACATCTCCGTTCAATGCTTGGGTGATACGAGTTACCATCTTGGTGCGTTGACCGGCATTGAGCGCAGTAGGAGGGCTTGAAGTCAATACAAAGTTGCGGTCCAGATCGACAACCAAAGCATCCGTTGGTGCTGTGAAGAGAGAGCGGCACTCGGCCGTGATGCCAAGAATGTATGGTCCAGGTTCCTGAACCAGCTCTTTGGCATTTCTAGCATGGACAACTGGCACATAGAGCCCGCTCCACTCATAAACACGAACACAATATCTGATGGTTTCGGAAGCTACCGTGAGCATTGCTGGATAGTGACTGACGAAAATGATACGGCGAGTTGGGGAAAGAGCTGCCTCTATAACACCTACGATGTTAGGGATCGACAAACAAGAGAACAGGGGCCACATGGCAAAGTTCTGGAAGCCAGTTGGGGACGAAGGGAACTGATAGCAAAGCGCATAGTCTTTCATGTCAATTCTGACCAGGTCGTTAAGTCGTGGTGCTGGGAAGCTGAGGATTCGAGAAACCTCTTCTGCATGGAATAGGTTGGTCGCCTTGTTCCAATGAATCCACATGCCCCTGAGATAATCACCCAATAGGTTGTAAAGAGGATATCTTGAAAGGAACGATAAGCAATATGGAATCCAGTAAGTCTCGTCGGCAGAGTCATAAAAGTCAGATTCGGTTCGTCTTCGAAGGTCTCGAATCGTCTCGGCACGCTTCTCATCAGCTCGGGACCACACTCGCAAGGCTATACCATAAAGGGTATGAGAGGAGTCTTGTTGTAGAACGAAGGAGTGGTGAACACAATGTGGCTGGCTTCGTCCAGTGCAAATCTCTACATCGTGGGGGAAACAAGCCTATATTTCTGTTAGTACCATGTAATTCCACCTATAAATGCCATTCAAGGCAAAGAGGACGTACTCTCATAGCTGTGTGCAACGCCCTGGCGATCTCATTATCTTGTTCCAATCTGGGACTGCTCCCAAGAATCTCTGGCAACCAAAACTGACCAACCGCGCCCTTCATGTGTCCAATCTTTCCCTGCTCAGGGGCGGGCGCCTTTACCCATTGAGACGGTTCTCGCCCGACTCCACATACCATGTAAGCATGAGTAAGGGTTTTGGGAGTTCGCTGTAGGGGCTTAACATTCAATGTTGAAGGAATTGGCTGAGTGATTCGCGAATGGAGGGAAGATGTTCGGCTTGGGATGATCAGATTCTGATCATTGTTGTCTCTGGTCGAAGGTCGTCCGTCGCGGTCGGAGGTTCGAGGTCGAAGAGAATGGGCGTTAAGTGATGGTCCCATGATTGCGGTTTGGTATACGTCTAGCGATTGGTTTGGCAAGCCGTCTCTCCACTAAATTCTCCTTTCCTTCTACGTCCGGGTTTTCTATATCGATAGAATCCAGCCGAAATTCCAAAAATTGACTCAATTGAATGGTTGTTGAAAAGGGGGAAATAGCCTTTGCGGGGAAGGAGCCCAAGTCGAGACGATGTGCGAAGTCAAGAAGGAACGTAGATAAAGTTTGAACTCGCTGTCGCTGTCGTTAATTCTGCACCTTGGCACCCAGCAAACGGCAATTGCAATTTCACATATAGAACAGCAGCGAAGTGTCTGAATGTATCCGGCTACCTGAGTAGAGGGCGAAGCGGGTGGACGAATGCAGATGCAGGAGCAGAGCGAATCACCAGGAGCAAAGAGAAAAGGAAGAGAGGAGGGGAGGAGAGACGAGAAATAGGTGCGGATAAGGGTGATCATACATGAACAAATGGGCCTGAGCTTAGTTTGGAAATGTAGCTGGGGTGCGGAGGCCAGTGGAGGCCATTTTCCAATCACGGCGGCCCTTTCCATGAAGGGGACCACTGGTGGGACATCTGCGGCAGAGCCCACGGGGCAAGCAAACAAGGGGCCGCGAAGAGGCTAGGGGAAATGGGGGGGAGCTTCACTCGCTTCCAGGCTTCCCCTGTCGCAGGGCTACGGCTGACGGCTGCAACGCCTTGGTCCAATTTGTGCAAGTCGTGGCGCGCGTGGCAAGTACAGTACTTTTGTAGTCTAGTAGGTACCGGTACTTATAGTATATGTAAAGTAGGTACACTTCCGCACTTTCCGAGCATTGCTGAGCAGGGGAAAGAATAGTATGGAAGATGGTGCCAGTCTCTCGGGTGACGACGTTTGGAGTGGCATGATTTTTCTGGCCGTCTGCCTGCGAGTAACTGAGGGACGGACTCCGTAGGTGAAAAGTCGAGGAAAGTAGGGTGTGGACGTTGCTCAGCAACCCCCCCTTTTTTCTTAGCGATGATGTGGTGGCGGCGGCTTTGCCGTCCTCCCTACAATCCGCTTGTCAATTTTCCGACTGGAGAGCTTGAGTGGCGTCCAGCTGCCGAGCCTGCATGCTGCATGCATGCAGCTGGAATCAAACTACAGGAAAGGTACGGCTCGGCACAGCACCTCCATTCGATGGCTGGTGCTGCTTCTGGACGGATAGGCACTGCTCGCCACCGGAGTATTTGACTACTTGCACTTGCTTGCCTTTGGTTTGCTGCCATCGGCCGTCTGCCAGATGTAGTGCCATCAGTAGTGCCATCATCTATCAAATGAAAGCAAAAGCCCCAATCGTTTTCCTCCTTCGGCTCCTGCTGCTGTCCGCTCTGATCGCTTCTTGCAGCGGGCAGGCCTATAAAACAACCACTCGACGTGCTATCATGACCGGACTCACATCTCTTCCAGCACTGACACCCCCCGCGGAAAGCATTTCCTTAAGCACTTCATCAAAGCGTAATCATTTCCCGCGCTTGGCGGTAGTGGCCGTTGTTGGGATGTCGCTGCTGCTGTTGCTGCTCTGGTCATGGACCGCATTGACGAACGGTGATGGCCTCTTTCTTGGGTCTCCTCCATCGGCGAATGTTTTGGCAATGTTTTGCGGTGATGTTGTGAGGTCGAGCGTGGCCGAGTTCGCACATCTTGGATCTCCGAACCCATGAAGAAGCAATTTCGTCCCCGTTCTGGCAGGGCATCGGCCAGGGGAGAATTGGAAACTGCAACGCAAGACGCTCGGGCCGGCAGCACTAAGCCGCTTTCCCTCTAGTGTCTTCTCCAACCAGTCCTCTCTCGTCCTCGTCCTCTCTCTGTCAAGCAAGTGGATCCGGGAGAACAGACCCGCCTGATCCCAGCATTCATCTGAAAGTGCCCGATCAATCATCACGGCCATGCATGGTTCAGCATTCAAGAATTCGCTCATTAATTCATGAAGACAACAGACAACAGGTCAAATCCTAGAAACAGCAAGATCCCCAAGATAGCATGAGTAAGATACCGGTTGGTCATTCGGTCCTACCCAGATCCAGCAGCTTCGAGATCCCAGTACACACAACGCCTTGGGCGCGGTCAATACTCCGTATCGCTCGCACTCCCTCGGAGTCCTGATCTTGATGAGCCATAAGAGCCCAACGTTCATGATGAGACCACACTACCTACTTAAGTACGCATCACCCTGCTCCCTCGTGGACCACGTTCGCGCTCGCCTCTTTTCAAGACACCCCCGCTTGAAGGTGGCTTGAAGGTGTGATGTGATAGTGATCCGAGTGCGCCAGGCCAGCATATCGCAATCAAAGCACAAAGATGCTTTGCGCTTTGCCCTTTGCCCGTCGAGGCCGTAGGGGACGTCCCTGATGCTCGGAAGACTGCCTCCAACGTTCACGCAGCCGATAACGAAAAGGCTCGAAGCTTGGAGCCGGCGTTCAACAGCGATCCGCATAAACTTACGTCGATGTTACGACGATGGACCTGCAAACCGCAAGATTTGCTTTTGTGGCATCCCATGGCATCCCACAATCTCGAGACTTGCCGAACGGAGAGCACGCTATCAACCACGCTGCAGAAGATCTGGCGAAGATTTGCGTTCCGTCGCGGCGTCCGTCCGTGGGCGTTGCACCACGGAGCCTCGGCTAGGTCTTGCCAAGAACTACAATAATACTCCATCAAGCCATAGCGCGTCCACAACGGGAAAATCTGGAGTCAAGAGTCTGAAAATCTCAGCATGAGACATTGTGAGCATTCTGGAATCTGGATCTTTTAAGCTGATGGAGCAGGCCGGCCGTGAGAAAACATTGTACTTCGAAGTACTGCACTTTCAGCCGATCTCTCGGAGCGTTACTCAGTAAGCCCTCGATTAGTTCGAGAGTGGAGCTCGTGGAGTCCGAATTCACCGGTAGGTACACTACGACAGTGACACATTTCTTCCACGAGACCACGAGGAGATGGATATCTTCTCAACATCGGGTAAACGACTTTTCGCGGAAGGAGAGTTCCATTTCCCTTGATGTACGTATTTGGCTGAGACCACAGGAGGATTGGTCCCGATTCTTGCTTTCAAGACTTGTAGATCTTCAGCTCGTACGAAGCTATCGACACAGTACGATACCGTTTACGTGCTGTTAGGTGAGACAGCTTCGGACTTTGATCTTCGCCGTCCATTTCAAGCCCAATCCGTCCAACCGTCCTCCAACAATGGCGCCTCGGAAGGAGAATGAGTACAAATACTGTTGAGAGAACCGATCAATGGAAGCATCTTTATAAAAGGAAGGCAGCCACGAAACTTCGAAGCATCTACGCCATGATTGATTTAGACGGAAAAAGAAGCTGCAAATGAAATGACCCAGCCATGAGAGAGTATAGTTCGGAAGAAGTACCGCTCCTTTTCTAATGGCGATGCCCTCTTCTATCGCCATGCAGGCAGACCATACGACCCTAAATGGAACAATCATTGTTCATCCCAAATTCAACCGAGCAGAAACACTTGTAATGACGGCTCTCCCGCATCTTCTGCTTCTGTAGCGACTTCTGTGGCGGATTTGGCAGCTTTTGTAGATGCATGAAGAATAGATTCGATCAAGGGTTGATTGGAAAAGAGACATGCACTTGGAGATTTGACGGCAATACATACCGCGTTCATTGGTTCAGAGCACCCCCATTCTCCCGTTTTAACTCTCGTTGCGCTAGAATATTTCAGAGGATTGAGGTTAGAATAGCCCTTAACGAGAGAGTTCTCCCATTTTCAACGCTTCTCTAATTTCAAGACCTCAATTCTCTATGACGGTCTAGCACCATGAAGTTTAAAACGGAAAAGGGGTGATGTTCTAGACCAATTGACGCGGTAGTTTTGACTTTCCTCATCTTACTTGGTATCGTACTCTTCGCATTTTAAGAGGATGGCCAAGCTATAACTTTCCGATGACAACTCCAGAGATCCGTGAGATCGCGATCGCGATCGCATCCAGGACTGACCATGGAGAGTTTAGTCGAGTTCAGTGCGATTTCTTGTTGATGGAAATGATGGTTGCGGAGGAATTGATGACGGCGGGAGATGTGTGAAGATATTCTTGAGTTTTGCTTAGAGAGTGTCGTCAAGTTTTGATGGAACGAATTCTACTGCAAGGGTGTCGCGGCGGGGATGTCAAAACGAACGGGCAGCCAAACTTTTTTGTTTTTTGGCGAGGCTGAATTTCTCGAGACAGCATCCCCAACTTTTTACACTCCCAGTATTTACCTAGACATTGCACCACAATCAGAAAATAATAAGCTCGCTACGAAGGCGCATTCACTTTTATAATTCGGCATAGGGCTAATTTGTTCACTTTCCCTTACTCAATTGACGCCGCAATTCAATCTGCGACAAAAGCGTTGCAGAAATCTTCAGCCTCGGGCACATCCAGCAATTACGAACTCAATGGCAGACCCTCTTCTCTCATCCCTCTGCACCATCTGTCGCATAAACACTCCAAGATATACCTGCCCTCGGTGTTCAGTGCAAACCTGTTCACTCCCATGCTCTCGTCGCCACAAACTTTGGTCAGAATGCAGCGGCGTTCGCGATCCAACCGTCTTCAAACCGCGCGCAGAACTCCTCACACCTTCGGGAGTTGATCACGATTACAACTTTCTGCATTCTATCGAGGCACGAATTGAGCGAACCCAGAAGGAGATTGTAGAAGAACGGGGCTTGGTACAAGAGGCAGAATTGCAGGCTGCAAGACGAGGAGAACGAGAGCGGCGAGACAAGAATGGAAAAGCGATTGTGGCAAGGAATTACCATATGGCGCCAGGCGAACAGCAAATTGATAAATGCTTAAAACTCATGGGGATTCGAGTTATACGTGCACCAAAGGGAATGGCGAGACGGACGGAGAATACGACTAACTGGAGCAAGAATCAGAAAACTATCAACTGGCAGGTGGAATGGTTTAGAGAAGGGCATACTGAACGATTAATGGCCAGGGCCATGGGGAATAAACCCCTTCGCGAATCTTACAACGATGCTTGTGAAGAGGAGAGGAGAAAAGCCTTGACCAAATCCGAGGCCAAGGCTATGAAGAAGCGGAAATTGACTGAAGCCAAGCAGAAACCTTCAAAGAGAGCCAAGTTGGACGTTCAGAATGTGTTTGGTTTACCAATCACGACCACATCAATACTTCAAAATCCTCAAACTGGGACTTGGGACAATACACTCACCGATACCGAACTTCTGGAAGACAACAACTTCCCCGTCGAAACCCTCACATACGCCAACAACAAGACCTTCTTTCTCCTCAGACCAAACACCCCAGTCTCAATGCCCAAAGTTCTCGTACCCCTTGACCTCTCAACCTCGCTCTCCGATCAATTACAAAGGAGAGCTGTCATAGAATACCCCACCCTCTACGTATTTGACGAAACGAGTACGATACCCGGGGAATTTATGCTGGAAAAGGAGTTTCTGAAAGAAACGGGACAGTTGGCTTTGGAAAACTCGGATGAGGAGATGAGTGGGAGTGAGGTGGGGGATAGCGATACGAGTACGAGTGGTTCATCTGAGGATGAAGGGGAGGAAGAGGGAGAGATTAGTGAATAAAGAAAAGTCACTTTGAATGTGTTTATACTACCTATTTGTTGATATCTATTTTCTGTTCAGAATACGGAATTCAGAGTCATAAACTGTGGTAGACAGCCATAGATTGTAGGTTATGCCAACATCTCTCCATGTCTTCTTCGCTACTTGAAGAAACGGTGGAGAGTTCCTCTGTCTACATGTCCACGCTTCAGTTCTCGCATGCGTCAAAAGGGAGAGCGGAAATAATTGCTATAGTCCTCACGTTGCAAGTCTGCGTGGAAGTTCACAAGAGGTTAATGACCTGGTTGGATATACATCGAAAGGGTGCTCTGAACTTGCTTATATTATATGTGCACCTGAAAAGGTGATATTACATTCTCATCAAACGCCTCAATCTTTTAAATATATATATATATATATATATATATATAAAGGACCGCTATATTTTGAACACGCAAGAACCGCCAGCAAAGAAAACCCCTACTGTATCAATCCACGAAAACGACAAACTCAAGCTCTTAAGCTAGCGAAATTCTTTCAACTGTCTCATATATCTTCTTAATTATGCGAGAGGTAGTCGGCGAATTGTAAAATGTCTTTTAGCATCACAGTTTCCCTCCTTACAATGTCTTTCACAGCGCTCCTTCACTCTTCTCCATTGTCGCAAAGCGTTTACAAAGGGATGGCGTTTAGCGAAGCTGCTACAAGGCTTCGAGTACCTTTATGATTCATCTACTTTCTTCGATTCATTGTATCTTGGTATTATTCTTAGATGCCCATGCTTTATTGTATATTCAAAGGACCTTTCCATATAAGAGCGTCTTCTCATGCCACTGCATAATGTGCATTATACATTACCATTTTCACTTCACTGACTATAACTTTCAGACAGCTTTCATAATTCAACGTATTTCACACAAACAACACTTGCTCACAACTTATCTATACATTGGCTTTCCACAACACAAACACAACCATGCAACTTTCTGCCCCCCTCATCGCAGCCTTCCTAGCCCTCACAACGGCATCCCCAACCATCGTCACAAAACGCACCCCCCTCCCCTACCCCCCCGCCCCCCTCACCCTCCTCCCATCCAACACCACAACAACCACCTCCCTCACTCCCCGCAACAAAACAACCCCCTCCTCCTGCACCCCCCGCTGGGGCGGCGCCTCCCTCGGCTCCATCCAAGACGGCATCGCCATCCTCCTCTCCATGGAGTCCGGCATGCGCTGCATCTCTCAGCCACGTACCTGCACCCGTTTATCCTGCGAGGACAACGCCTCCATCTGGCTCTGCAACAATCAAGATACACCGATAAACCCCGTGTGTAGTTATCTGGCTGGCTACGCGCAGGATATAGTGAGGCAGTGTATGTATACGGATAACGCGTCGGAGGAGATGGTGCAGGGGCAGGAGTTTGATAGTGATGGGTATAATGTTGTGGTTGGGTATGGGGATTGTAGCGCTGGTGCTACTTTAGCGTCGGAGTAGGTTGGTTTAACTTGGTTGGCAACTTGGCCTTTCTATGCTAATATTTCTTCCGTTTGGAAAGATGGCGGGGTTTTTTTTATAGATGAAGGAGTTTAATGGTAATGTAACTTACATATCAGATTGAAGCAGACCTTTTCAAGTGCACTTATGTATTATAAAGAGGTTCAGAGTAACGTTTACGAATTGTAGCCAGCCAGGTAATTAACCTCTTGTACACTTCCTCGTATATTTGTAGCGTAAGGACTTTAGTGATTATTTGCGCTCAATTTGAGGGATAGCTCTTCCTTTTAACGCACACGAGAACTAAAGCGTGGATGTATGGAAGAGGAACTCTTTACCGTGCCTTATGCGTTTCTCCCAGTAACTAAGAAGACATGGAGAGATGTTGGCCAACTACAGCTCGCATAATTAAGAAGATATATGAGACAGTTGAAAGAAGTTCGCTAGCTTAAGAGCTTGAGTAGGATCCTAACTTCAAACCGACAGCCCGGGATATATAATCTTACATCTATCATAAATTTGCTACTTTTCATTGCACTAGCCTAAGCTTAAAACCTATCTACAAAATCAAAGCTCCCTCTAAAACAAAACCGTGCAAGGGTATCATCATATTCCAATCCCGCAATAAATGCATTTGACAAGACATATCGCCCGAATAATCAGCCCATTCACTCCAGCCAATGCTAAATGATACCCCCCTTTCTTTCCATTCATCGGTCACATACCCAGATGCAATGCTGTTTCCTCCTCTACGGGACCAGGTGATCTCACCGGAATGTCCCCAAATGCATCGGCCGTTATTTCTAATTGTGTAGATTGTGTAGTTCCATTCTCAACTGGTGTATTTGTCCCCGAACTACTCTTAAGCTTTGCTGGAGGCGAACCGTTCGCCGCAGCCAGTCGTTGCGCCTTTCGAAGGGCATTCCGAGCTTCTCGTTGACGAACCAAGTCCTTTTCTGCCTCGATGGCTTTAGCTCTTCGACCTTCCACATCATCTCTTTTGACAACCTTGCGCAACCCCTCAGAGGCGTGAATAAGACCGTCGATACTGATGGCGTGGTTTGTCATTTGATGGTTAATATATGTATATATATTTGCCGGTGTTGAGCATTGAAGGAGCTGTTGCTCATTGAGCTTGAGCAAAGCGAGCGCAACTTGGAAAAGGAAGGTACTGCCATCGTTGGTGCAAAATACAACATCCCATACGCGGAACAGAGCTTCAGCAGAGAGACAATCAGTAAAGACGCTGAGAAACCATTGGAAAGTTAATGCTTCGAGCTCGATGCTTAACTCATCAAGGTGAGCGGATAATTTGGGTAAAATTTCGGCAACGTATTGGCGAAGAACCTGTTGATCGGCCCGAGAAGCCAGAAGACTGTGGTCATAATATCCCTGGGGTAGGATATTCTCAATAATGCTGGTGAGTACCCAAAAGGCATCTTCAGCGGTTGGCATAATCAATAGCAAGCATGCTGTGATCAAATTCATCCCTTGACAGTAGCCAACCTCAGCATTTCGTCGAGAATATGCCAATAAGACTTCGTTCAGCTTTGCCACACCTTGTCCCTTGCGGAAGAATATATTGTCTGTCAAGGTACGGTTGATGTCCATTTGAATTTGCGCCACAATTGCCGGATCATCTTCGCCTTCCCTATGAGCTACGAGATCGTCGTAATACCCAGGAACCCGAAGAGTCGCAGCTCCAGAGCACTCAGCCCATATCTTAGCACGATAGGCGACGGGAATACCGCCAAGTACCAGAGACTTAAATTCGTTCCATTTAGCTCGCCCGACTTTCCCTTTGTTTCCTAGGCCAGCAACACCAACCATTTCTCCATCCATCAGGGAGGCTTCGGGCATGACTGCTATCGGACGTGTATTTTTGTCGCTTGTCGCGGCAAGTGCGGCTGCCGCCGCCTCACCGTCTCGTTTACGCTCAGCTCTAACCTTTCGCAAAAAATCATTCCACTTGACAGTCTTTTCTCGTTGAAGAGAGTCGTGCACGTCGTCCAGTTGTTGGAGTAAAATTTTGACAGGCTCCATGTCTTCTGATGAGAGGGCAGCCTGCGAAACAGACGACGTGTCTGGCTTTGAGAGAGTCGCATTGTCGGCAGTAATAGCAGGAGATGAAGCCGTAGTACTCGCAGATGGTAAAAAACCACGTTCATCGTTAAAAATCGTTGGTGATTTTGGGACTTCGCCGCCCTCCATGACCTCGAAGGCGGGAATAGACCCGGAAGGAGTATGCGAAAGTAACTCTGTAGGAAAGGTAGCAATCTTAAGATAGTCTTGCCATCGCTTAGCCGGTTTACCATCGTCGCCTCTTTCTTCGAGAGATGTAGGAGTGTCAGGCCTCTCCTCGTTAAACTCCACATCATCATCTGCGATACCTGCAGATATGCCACTTCTCGCACTATTCAGCATTTCTACTCGACTTCCCCGCTTACTTTTTCGCACCTTTTCAGCCGCCTCCTTTTGTCGTTTCTTCCGCCGCTGGTCATAAATAAATCCAAAACGATCAGTGAGAAATTCTTGGTTGTAAGGATTTCTGTTTATCTGAGTGAGGGTTGGTGGTTGAGCATCCGGCGGGAGGATTTGGTCCATTTCGACTGGACCATGTTCGGATCTTCCCGAAGTAGTATTTTGAGGACTTGATCCCATGGTATCCCATCTTTCTTGAGTACCCTTAACTCCACCAAGACTATTAGCAACTAGGGGCCGTCGACCGGCCGGTATTGCCTTAGTTGCCTGTTTTACGGGTGCTCGTGCAGACATTGTTGTCCTTGTACTAGTAGATGACTGCTCTCTAGGCCGCTGAGATGTTCCAGTGCTGCTTGCCCGGCCACGACCGTCTGACCCTTCAGAATCCCTACTGATCAATGCACTGCCAGCAACAAGCTTCAGAGCCAAGGTCGCTAATCCGGAGGAAGATTTTCGATCGCGAGTGGCGCTATTGACATTGATACTGGAAGCTCGGCTTGGACTTCGAAGTGGCCCGGGAGCCTCAAACAAGCCGCTCTGCAAAACTGTACGCCGAACATTGTTACCCGATGTTCGCGATGTCCCTGAATCTTCCGTATTGCCTGCATCGCCATTGATACTGCTTGCCCGACTAGTCTTCCGACTTGTACCACCCCAGATGTAATCTTTCCATCCTTTCTGAACATTTGGTGGCCTATCTTCCAACGCCTTGAGCGAATCCTTTGCTCGGATTGTGGCATCGCTGTCAACGAGTGGGCGCTCCCCCAAAGCCACTGTTTGATTCATTGCATCACTCATCATATCCTCTAAGCCGCCGTCTTCTGTTGCCAAACTCTGGTCCGGGGTCGATTCGCTGGCAATCCTTCTCTCTGCTTCAATCGCTCTTAGACGTGTCTCCAAGTCCAGATTTGACAGACCGCATTCTACAATAATTTTTCGCAAAGCCCGCTCTCTACTCTCTGCCTTTCGTCTTATGGTCGCAACCTGCGCATCTCGTTGAGCTAGGTCCTCTGCAATTTGCCTCACCAAAGTAACTGCCCCATTGCGTGCTATCAGCCTCTCAATGTGTTCGTCATTGGCCAAGTGAAGCGCGCCAGGAATGTGCCTCGAAATCAAGGGCGCATCGTCGAACAGAGCCATGCGCTCCTGGGTGGACTCTGACGGCCATGAGGTCGTCAGACTCTCGACGATTGAGAGAGCAGGATCCGAAGGTTTTGAGTATGCGGTACCATCACTCGTCGGGAGCGATAAGGGGCCACGCTCGTCCCGAGGCGATTCTGGGGAAAAGGAGGGGAACGAGGTTAACGACTTGTCGGAAATGGACGAGGCCGAGCTTGACATGTACGATGTATATTTCCTGGGCTTGACTCGGACTGTCTGCGACTGCGACCGCGAGCTCTTGGACGAGAAGTTGGAGCGATTGGAGTGCGACCTGTGGAGGGAGGGCGCACCAATATCCAAGTCCATCAGGAAGTCGTCACTGGACGCCTGGTCACCGTGGTCGAAAATGTAGGGCTCGTCCGCGCGCTCGTGTGACAACCTTCGAATGGACGTAGAAAATGCATCCGAGTGACCAGAAACGAACGAGGCTTCGGTAAAGGCAGGCAGACCGACGGACGAGAGATCGTGGAAGGCGAGAGGGTTGAAAGACGAGTGGTGGCGGTGGTGGTGGTGATTTTGATGAGTGTAGGTGTACGTGCATGGGAGAGGCCCATGTCGCTCCTTTTCCGTTCGTTGCTGGGGCTGCTGGTTCGTCGTCATAGTGTCGCGCTCGCTAAATACCTCCGTATTTTCCGCCTTGAAATTGTGAGACGGCTGGACAGCAAAACGCTGGTACGAAGTACAACAACCCACGGAAATTGTCCAGGTGGAGTGGCACTTCATCTTCTTTTCATGCCTGACTTTATCTTCCTTTTGCTCATAGCGGTACCGGTAGGCTGGCCGTTGGCGTGATCCACTGCCGGCTGAGCGAATTTAATCACGCCAAAATTCACGCACGCGATTTTGCAACCTTGTGAGGTATGGAAGGAAGAAGGTAAGACCTGCCTGTGCCACCTGAGGTCAGGAAGCAAGAGGTACTGCTTTGCTAACAGTTGACAAGCAGGCGGTCTTTCTGTAACTACCTAGGTACACAGGTAGGTAGACACATCTCCATAAAGAAAAGTACGATACGCTCTAGGCCTAGTATATCCTCAAGCTTGATCCTCGCTCGCGAGGGTCATCCCCAGCCTGCTGTGTTTGAGTGCTTAAGAATAGCCGCCAAGCACTAGCACTACTACGTAAGTCATACTCAAATCATCTTAAGGTTTATGACGCCAAAGCCTCTAAGAGAATGAAGTTTGAAATAAGGGGAGTTTGTTGCTTTAGTGTGGTCTAGAACCATTTAATAGGGCTTAAGTGATTCAACCCTAATTATTGTCTTATCATCGTCAAGAGTCCCAAAGATTAAAAACGAATCGACCAAAGAGTATATTTTAACTACTTATACGTAATAAAAAAGAGGGCTATCTTAGAAAGAGAATCGATTGCAAGGACTAAATTCGAATATAGCAAACAACTCCTTTTAATACTCATTCCAGAATCGCAGGTGTACATGGATGAAGCGCCAGGGTATTACCGTCGCTCCTTGGTGTGGATGGCAATTCAAAATTGCATCTTTAGGGAGAGTCGGAGAATGAGCCCGGCCATCCTCTTCCCGTTTTTGCCCGCATGGTGCCAGGCCTCCATAGAGAATTGAGGTTAAAATAGGAGAGTTTCTCCCGTGAACGAGCCTCTCCCGTTTTCCAAACCTCTGTCATTTTGACCCTCATTGTCCAGGATATTCAAGAGAATGGAGATCAAAACGGGAGAGGGATGATGCTCTATCATAAATTAATCACTGCGGGATCTTCTTCTCTTTCCTCAAGGGCAGCGGCAGGGGGGTTGAGGCGTCCATGATTGGTACCAAGGTACTTCGTCCTTGCAGGTGAAGCTCCCAAACGATGAACCGCGGCACGACCCCAGACAAAGCTCGGGAAGTACTTCCTTCCCCGCATATGTACCGTATGTCGAGCTTCCCCAACCGTGACATCGAAACATACATCTTCGTTGCGAGAATCTACTATCTACATTGCATTCCCCTCTCGTAATTCTCTCGTTTGTTTCTCTACATAGCGTCTCACTGCATAAACAAAACATGCCTCCTGACGGTGCCAACATGTTGGTTGCAAAGAGGCGCCTCGAGGCCTTGAGCGAACAGCTTGTAGCTCCCGTCCCAGACCAGGGCAAATTCGAAGATCTCCCTGTGCTCAAGAAAATTGCTCCCGATTCCAATGGACCACGAGTCAATGGGAAAGTCGTTATTGTGACAGGTTAGCTATTCGATGATTCCCTCGATGCAATGCAATGCACATGCTCACCTGTCCATAGGTACGAACTCGCCCCTAGGTATTGGTCGGGCTTCCGCGCATCAATTCGCCCAGAATGGCGCAAAAGCCTTGTATATTTGCGACTTCAACGACTCGAATCTCGAGACTCACAAGCGGGAACTTGCGTCATTATACCCTAATGTCCATGTGCATACGAGAAAGTTCGATGCAGCAGACGAGGAGGCAGTCAAGGCCGTGGTCGACGACGCCATCAGAAATTATGGCAGGCTCGACGTCTTTTTTGCAAACGCGGGGATAGTCGGACAACACAAGCTCTTTGTAGATATAACGGCAGACGAGTTCTTATCTACATTAAATACCAACGTGGTCAGGTCCGTTGTCCCTGCTTTCGGGGGTGGGTAGTGGCTAACGAAGACGTATAGTGTTCATCTTGCTGCTAAGTATGCTGCTCCAGCGATGAAAAGGACATCCGAAGCAAAGAAGTATCCCTCAGGAAGCATTATATGTACCGCTTCCGTCGCTGGTATTCGTTCCAATGCGGGCTCGACCGACTACTCGGCGTCCAAAGCTGCGGTAGTCTCAATTGCTCAGACGACGGCGTATCAGTTAGTTGGCACTGGCATCCGAGTCAACGCAATATGCCCTGGAGTTATCGAAACGGGAATGACCGCTCCTATGTACGAAGCGGCCAGAGCAAGAGGGACGGAGAGGAAAATCGGACAATTGAATCCGCTGGGCAGAGGTGCTCATGCCGACGAGGTTGCCAGAGTTGCATTATTTTTGGGGAGCGAAGAAAGTAGCTATGTTAATGGCCAAGCTTGGGCTGTTGATGGAGGGCTCAGTGCTGGCCATCCATTTGTACCAGGCAAGCTTGGCTGAGGCTGCACTGTCATAATTGAGACCACCTGGTTGATTCTAACCTATCGGCCCTCAGTTGCCAAGGTGCTGTGGACGTCGGTCTCGTATGGGTTCTATAGGCTCAACGGCTTCTATTCAGGGTCTACGAAGTTTACACGTGGGTGAAGTTTCCCCAAGACTCGTGTACAAGAGACCTGTTGCAACGAAAAGCTCCATACTATTGTCAAAGGTTTCTTTCTGTTTGTAATTCTCATTAAACTGATTGGCCTCCATGTTTTAGGCTATATCTATTTTCAACGTTGCTTCAAGACTTGGTAACCTGAACAGCGCCTCGAGTTGCCCAGAAATGATGCCGATGTTCCATTTCCGAGAGACTCTTTGCACTTTGTTTCAACCTTCCACAGCTCTTGAGACAGAGGACTGACTATCTAACGCCTACGTGTCATTTCGTTCCTGCAACTCGCCATTGTACCTTCTATCATAGCAGGTGGCCTTTTCTGTTGTGGGCTTTTTTATTCAACTTCAAAACACAAGAGCTATGATGCACAAGTCCTCACCTCCTCCCGTCCTCCCGAAGTCGGTCTCGTAACATTTGTGAGAAATCCATGCCGCGTGGCTAGCCGAATGAAAGACATCAATCTGGGCTTCATGCAATATATTTGGGAGGCAGTTGGACTATTCAGACTTCCTTCACGTGCTTCTTTTGAAATTCGGTTCTAGGCTGTACTTGAACCTGGCAATGGTTTTGATCGAGCGAAGAACGGCGCTTGATCTCGCTACTCGTGTCCTCTGGAACACAAGGCAGTGCACCAGCTTCGCCCCAAGCGGGTGTTACGATACTTGTGCTGATTGCCTTGAAAAGCACAAATCTCTTGACCGTTGCTGAAGGAAACGCACCTTGCGAAGGTGTTATATTATGTTGCAACTGGTACCAAGGCTAGTTGTGGATCCAGCGTCTTTTCATCTGCTTACGTTTCTCTCCCTTCGTTGAGGAGGTTGTGTGATATTATCTCAATTGGTACCTGAACTGAAGTCTCACGGCATAAATATGGGGCGGGGCGTATGCAGCCACCGAATGAAGCGGTCTTATTATATGCATCAAGGGTACGACCACCACCGTGGACCTCTCAAGAGCACCAAGATCATCTCAATGGCGATTCTAGAAAATGCTCTTGGTAATTTCTTGGAATGCACCGAATTGTGTACAAGTATTACCACATGACCCTTGAATTTTGCACACAGCTATATAAACCCTGTTGAGAATTCGGGTTCCCGCCTCAGTGATCTGTCCGGCGAAGATGGTCTTATCCCAATTCGCAAGTTCCCGCCTCGTTCATCCCTTGCATCGGGTTGCTCTGCAGGGTCTTGGGGGTGGAAGCAGATCGAGGTGCAATTACTTGACCAATTCGGAGAAAAAGGTAAGGTACATTCAGCTATCCTTGCAGTGTATCGGTCTGGCTTTTTTCTTTGCTTTCTGAGAATATACTTTCACTATATAATGCTTTAAGTGCTCTCTTTCATTGCATCATTTTCAACCAGAATCACCAATTGCTTGTGCCTCAATAGATTACTGGGTGCCTTGACTTCTTCGCTTCGTCACAATGAAATTCTCTAGGTCCCTCATCCTTTCCTTTGCTGGTCTCACAGTTGCGAGGCTCAACGTGAGAGCTACCAGTTCTTCTGCATGTAATGCCGATAACTGCGCTCGTGCAGTTACTGGCACGCAGAAGGGACCAGGTCATCAGGCTACCGCAAGCAGCGACTGCTCGACCTACATGCAAACCACAATTACTCCACCTCCTGTGACAGTCTTCACCACCACCACCGTTTCCGCCATCCCCACTGGTACCATTGACAAACGTCAGAACTCAATTCCGGCCTATGCTTCTGCTTGTGCAGGCCCTATTGCATACTCATCCGCTTGTTCTTGCTTCGGTATAGGCCCGACTACCTTCACTGCCCCAACTCCAGTAAGTCATCCACCCTCAAATACCGGCGCACAACTGACCCAAGCAGACTGTTACCGACACCGTAACTACAACCTACGGTGCCACGCCCACCCCAACCCCCAGCTGCGACGCCCAGACCTGCGACAGCGGATTCGCAGAGAACTGCAACAACAGCTCTGAATGCTTCTGCTTTTCCAACAGCGATAACGAGGGCTTCTGCGGCCAGAACGCTTTCTGCTCGGACTTGGCTACCTGCGACACGGATGCGGACTGCGATGGAGCGACGTGTGCTGTTGGTACTTGCTGTACCGATTTCGACTCCCCACAGCCTGGTGTTTGCATCTCGGGGACTTGTGGCAATCCTAGCAGGAAGTTGATCAGGATGGCGATGGAGCAGAAGAGGTCGGGCAAGAAGGCTGCGGGGAGATGATGAGGTGATAGGAGGTGGGACAGACATGAGGGTATTTCTTTGGGGAGGGGGCTTCGCGCTGGTTTTGGGGGTGTTGGGATTGGGCGTTGGGATGTGGGTGGGGGATAGTTCGGTATTGTAGTGGCAATGGGAAATATCTTGAACTGACTGAAATGATATGACTTCACATGGCCAAACTCCATCCCTTGCAGCTGCTGCCTTTGCATTTTCACTTCACTTGGCGAGATGATGACTAAATCTCGAACTGAGATGTTTCAACTGAAATTTTTCTCTCCGAGTTGATCTGGGGCGTGGCAGTTCCTACTGAACTTTGTCTTATCCGCCGCCACGCACCGATGGGAAAGTTTTTGGCATATTACAAGAAGTGAGATGAGCGATTTAGATTTCAGCCTGAACCTGTCGGTGTAATGTAGAATACAGTACAATGGCTACGCGAGATGTGACTGGAGATTTCAGACTCGCACCGTACTTGAGATCATGGGATCAGCTTGGTGTGATGAATGAAGCGGGGCGATGAGTGATTCCTCGGGGTCTGGGAGAATGAGGGTGAAGATCGGGTAAGCGAGGTGCGACGGCGATATGCAACAAAAGAACAGTTTTTATTTTGGGGGGTTCGGGGGGATGATGTATGGTAATTGGATACCTGGGTAATTGGTCGTCTTATTTCAAGCACGTTGACGATTCTTCGACAGCGCTACCGTATGACCACTTGTTAATCATGGTTCTTGGGGGGAGGTTCTGGTGGTGAGTTTCTGATGTTGATAGGGTGTTTATGGCGAAATGGCATAGCATCGGGCCAACGACTGGAATTTACATTCTCTCATTCGTACAGGGTAATATATAGTTGGAATTTTTTAACTAACATACCGTCAATTTGTGCTGATTGAACAACAAATACTCGGTTGTTTTCGGACGACCAAACGAGAGTAAATACGAGGATTTTCTGGGAGCCAGAAAGGGGAACCTTGCTTTTCCACTCCTACGTCGTAGAAAGGTACAAAGCAAGGCTCCCTTTCTGTTTACCCTAGAAAATGCCTAGCCACCAGGGGGTGCTTTGATGGAATAAGAGGGCTCGTACGAGTTTGGTTCTTTTCTTCTATTCTAGGAGAAGCAACAAGGATGAATTGAAGTGCGCGAGAAAGTGTGGTATATTTATGTTTTGTAAGTCTAGTAGCGCAGGCAGCACACTCCTCCTCTGCTGATATGCATTCCCGCAGCGCTTATTGATTCGACAAGACGAAATCTAAAGATTGCTTGACACGACCATCTGGCTGACCATCCTTTCTCAATCCATCGTGCTCGGTTGCCTTCTGGTTATCACCCTGCTGCTCGCTGGCGTTGGGCTCAGTCCCATAGGGAAACTTGGGCACGAATCCATCTCCTGGAGAAGCCTTTCGAATTCCACCCTTCTTGCCAGCCTCGACTGGGTCAACCTTGCCCTGAGCGAATTCTGCAGAGAAATCATGTCAGCAAAGTGATGGGGATGGAAGAAAAAGGAGAAGTGCTTACTTCCAGTTCCGACACGCTTATCTGGAGTTCCGTCCTCCTTGAGACCTCCGTGCTCTGTTCGGTTGTTAGTTGTGAGGCAAGTGAGTGCTGAGGTTATTATCGAGAACTAACCTTTCGGCTTGTAATTAGTTCCAGACATTTTGATGATGTTTGTTTGGGTTGGGAGTGTGTCGAGTTGAAGATGTGTGAAGGTTGGGGAAGAAAGTGATGAATGGAATTCTGCTTTCTCTTATATCTATCCCACCTCCAGCAACGTGGGAAGGAGCGATGTCGTGGCAACACGTCTCGACTGGCGCATCGCCACCCGCCTCGACACATCGTTCCTTCCCCCCAATACGGAGCTTTCAGATCATATGCCATTGACGGCCAGAATCGCAAATTCACAAGCAATCGAATTAGCCAAGAAACCATGAAATACTCCTCCTCCACCGAAAATTGCAATTATCGGAATCGCAATGGCGTGGGCGAAGACCTGATACAGCCATGATCAAATGTCCGTTTCATAGCTCATTTTTCATGATGAAGCCCTATAGGGAGAGCCAGTTCGTGCAGCCGGAGGAACCTCCGCGACGCTACCGGCGGGAATCATGGTGCCAGCATATTTTGGACTAGCGTAGTGCCAGGCACGAAACAGGTACCAAGATCTATTGCTCTAAATGAGCACCACTTTTGCATGTTCGCGCCTTCCTTGGTCCATGTTTTGGTAGTTTGCATTAACGGGTCGTTGGTAAAGCACGAGCCCACGTGGAGAATCTGGCTTGCTTCAACAGACTTAGCAGCTGGTGTATATTCCAATGAAGCTTAGAGTCTGATGGGCTTTTTGGCTTTGACTATCTGTGGCCTTATTGTATGGATAGATTGAGTTCTGTTCTCTGGGTTCCTGCGGCTCGTAACGTGGCTGAAAATGATTCTAGTTATTGATAGGACGTTTTGGTCAAGAACGGTTATGAGGAAGAGGTTCAGGGGTTCCAGTTCACGGAGCAGGAATAGTCTGAGTGCATGGAGAAAGTTCTCCGCTGTTGCTGCATTTAATGAAGAATGGTTAAGTGCTATGATGCAAAATGTAGTTGCATTTGCACCTGAAGTCTTCACACATGAGAGACCCATGAAGTCATCAAAACATTCTTCTAACATGTTTGTCGTCAATCTAACAATTACCCCTCTTTCACTAATACCTCTCAGTCTCATCAGTACGGCGATTGCAGTAATTGCGATTCACGATTCACTTACTCGACAGTGTCGTGTTTGGCAAACTACAATCAACTACAAGTTTACAACCTTCAGACATCCAAGCTACAGGATCAACCCAGGAGGGCAGAATGAGATCTACAACATGAGCAAGCGGCATTGTGAAGACAGGGGCACCGCATAATAAGTGATTGAAGAAAGGAAAGATCGTGAAGAAGGAAGAAGTGAGAAAGTGACAATCGAACGCCAGATGAAAAAGACAAACTGTTACAATCATACTGCGAATAGAAACTTGCCAAAATCTACCATCGCCTCCGAAATAGAGACTCCGCTGTGATTGAAAAGCTGCTCCTGGTACAAACAGCAGCAACATCGCCAACAGAGAAGTAAAGCCCATTCAAACCCTCGAATTTTATGATTTCCTCCCAAAAAGCTCACATCTTCCTCCGCAGCGGAGAAACCCTTCCTCCCTATCCCTTCAACGGGTGTAGATTGAAGGAATCATCTGATGCCACAGGGCGAACTCTGAACTATTCAATCGGTCGTGACTGCCCAAAAACGAAGCAAAAAAACACAAAAGAAACATACAACAGTGGGTATTCGCTGGTGGTCACCCACCCAACTACTAATCCACCGATTCGAGGCTTGTGTATGGCAGAGCGGACGGGATGCCCAATTCTCCTGAATCTGTAGTCCGGAGTTGCGATTCGGGATTTGCGATTCGGGATTTGCGATTCGGGATTTGCGATCCAGGATTGTTGGGGCTGTGCGCTTGAAAATGTGGGTCTCAGGGTACCCGTCTCGCCCTTTCCGCGAATTTCAGTGGCGAAGTTGGCTTTGCCGGGAAGTCGGTCGGGAGGAGTGTCAGGGTAAGAGGTGAGAGTTCCTGAAATGGTTGACTAGATTGACTACGGATTCCTAAAGAGGTCTAAGGATAGAAGACTATTTAAGTTACAGAGCGTACAGTTCGGCAACACTTCGGCATTGCACTCCCTGATTACCTACTTTCCTTTTCCTAGGTCATTCCCAACGTTTTTATCATCCGCTCCCAGCCTGAAATTAACCTTAGGCGGAGGCAGGCTAAACCGACTCTTTAGGCTGGTTAAGGCAGGCAGATTAAAGTACGTAGGCTGAAAGAGGCTAGGATGAACTCAAAAAAGCTGAGGCAGGTTAAGGCAGGCTAGGACATAATTTCGCGATGATTAAGGCAGGCTGAAAAAGAACTGTAGGCTGAAGAAGGCAAGGAGGAACCAGGCTGGGAGAGGCAGGTTGAGGCAGGTTGAGGCTGAACTAGGCTGAGATAATATAGGTGAAGAAAAAAAAAATTGCATTCTGTATTACTCGGCATACACTACTGATCACAATTCAAAGCTACCAAGTGTTACCAAGCTCCTCCTGAGTATCCACCACTTCAGGAACTCGCCAGTTACCCCTCCTTCTCCATTTACCTGCTGCCTTCCGATCCATAATCAACCATGCCCTCAAACACTGAGTCGCCTCAATAATGTCGGCCTTCAACCTGTTACGATTCCCTTTGAGTAAGAGCTTGCATTGAGAAAAAACTCTTTCACACTCGCTTGACATTGCAGGAATTGCGCACATATCAAGAGCCATTCTAGCTAACCGGTAAGTAGAAGGGGATTGGAGTTGCTTTAACCAATAATCAGGAAGAGTTTCATCGTCCGGGAGCCTGTGAGGTGGTGCCGCAATCCAAGTTTCCAATTGGTCAGTAGAATTAGGGGCAAGACTTCCGTAAAGCCGTGTCATATCCCGTTTTTTTGCGTACTTATCAGGAGATGGAGATCGGGGACGTTTGTCACCAATGCTGCTTGAAACAGTCTCCGGGAGAGGCAGCTCTTTGTACTCATCATCCCATAATGATTGAAGAGATTCTCGTGCTTCTGGTAACTAACTTGAGGTATCCCCAGCGTCTTCCCACGACCATGCATCTTCCCACGAATGCTCGAAATACTTCCACTTCATCTTCGGATCAATAACAACAGATACGTAGGCGGCAGGAGTACTGTTGACAATGGCGAAATAATGATCGAGTTTTGACCAAGAAGACTGGAGGCATTCGCGAATGAATTTGACTGGGCACCTTTCGTTGTGTACGTCGATTTCTAGACCCTTGTTTTGACGTACTTGTTCGCGGAGGTGTTCAATAAGATCATTCAAAGTAGTCAAATAATCGGAGAAAGTTCCTCGATCACCCTCGATTTTAGTACCTTCAGCTCTTTTGGTGAGAACGAAGAAAGGCTAGAGAATTGCCATAACCTCAACCAAAGACTTCTAATCGTCGGCATTGAGTATGTCGTGTTTCAACATGATCTGTTTCTCGGCGTCTGTTGCTGGTTTTTTGTCATCGGATCCATGGCAAGCATCTTGATATTGGGACGCGAAGTAGTCGAGTTTGTTTCGTAATTTAAGAGCGCGTTCGATCATGGAGTATAAGGAATTCCATCGAGTAGCATTATCGACAACAAGGTTAAGATGATCAAAATCCGACCTTTCCTCTGGAGAAAGCTTGGAGGTAATATCGGCGAACTGTTCGCGGCGTTGAGGAGTGCGGCATATAAAAACGACCAGATTATGAAGTTTCCCGATGGGGCCCAGTTTGCGCCAGTGATTTAGCTCTTTCAAAGTGGCGGAATTCTCTATGGCTGAAAGAGCTTCTACACTGAATCCATCGAAATCGGCACCGAACATAAACGCTTGAGCAGCAAGGTTTATAACATGCCCTAGGCAACGTAGGCGACGACGTAGACGAGTTTCTTTACTCTGGTCTGGATAAAAGTGAGCAAGAACCTCAACAATAGCGACGTCATTGCTTGGTGCATTGTCTGTAACAAAGTAACCGATTTTATCCCGAAGATTGAACTCATTGATAATTTGAATAATCAATTGTGCTTGATTGGCGCCCGAGTGCGCGCCTTGGAGTTGGCGGATTGCAATCAGCGTCTTCTCATAAGTCAGTTTATAACACTTCAAGATATCTCCACTTCCCAAAGACCGAAAAAGAAAATTTCTAGATGGTTCAATGCGCCTCATTCTAGGCTTCAAACCCAATCAAACAGAAAAAGGAAATGTGGAAGTTGGAAAGAGATGTAAGAGAAATCAATAGGATTAAAATAAGCGAGAATGTACGTACAGCTTGACAGTGCCCATATTCGTCAATGTAATGTGCCGTCATGCCAAGTAAACCCAAATGATTAGGTGAGGTCCAAAGGTCGAATGTGAAACTAATCGAGCTTTTAACGGAATGAAGCTGTTCTTACATCCGAGTTTTCCGCTTCTCAAAGGCCGCCATAGTCCAGGAACGAATTGTTTGGCCTGATTTAGGAAGCAATTGCTCAATTTTAGGGAAAATGACCTAATAATATTAGCAAAAGCAAAGAAGAGGAAAGGGAAATATACCGAAAGAAGCTCAACAAAGATTCCATCAACCATCAAGCTAAAAGCTACCTGGCAAATGACTACAAAAGCAACCAAAGCATCCATAAAAGGGTTGACCTGAACTGCTGTCGACGGTGAAACATAGGCTTCTTTTTGACGTAGGGAGCCTGCCTTTTCTCCAGTCATCTCTTTCGAAATAGGCTGTAAGCCTTCTTCGGGTCCTCCTTCCCACAATCCATGCGCCGTCCGTAAATGCTCTCGTTTATTGGTGTTATTGGCGGAATCGTATTGCACCTCAGAACAAGGGGGGCCTCCTGGCCTACCATTGCATTTCCATATCTTTCGATTGCGCAGTTCCTGGCCATTTTCACCAAGACCTGTAAAAAGAAAAGAAAAATCAGTAGAAATTAATCAACTGAGCTCTGAGATACGTACCCC
The DNA here is from genome assembly GCA_003988905.1 of Hymenotorrendiella dingleyae. Classification (NCBI taxonomy): domain Eukaryota; kingdom Fungi; phylum Ascomycota; class Leotiomycetes; order Helotiales; family Helotiaceae; genus Hymenotorrendiella; species Hymenotorrendiella dingleyae. Next base: position 27,437 of record QYAP01000482.1, read on the forward strand.
TGGAAGTGCGAATGAGTTCCGTTCTATGCTTCCAATGGAAAGCTCGCTTTTTGGACTTCTTCTTTTTATATGGTGTAAATTCCACATAATTGATGCCACCGATAGAAAGCCGTTGTTCGCTTGGTAGCTTTGCTATGAGATATTGGTAGTCAACCTCGTTTTTGGCCTTGATTAATTGAACCAAAGAAACCGGAGCACCGTCAGAAGGCAGAGTTGGGGTCTTTCCAGTAAGATCGGATAGATCAGACTCGGCATCAGAGTCGGGATTCTGCGCAGTTTGTGGTGCTGAAGGTGGAAAAGAGGAGGCTTGACTATTGGAAGGACCAGGCGAACCATCCTCAGACGGGTTGGGTTGAGACGCGTTCTTTCGAGGGAAGAATTTCTCCATAGCAGTGGCGTTGTAGGTGTTGATGGTGCTGTAAAGTTAGTTTGAGGGGTTGAGATGTGAGATTGAGGTGTTGAGGTGTGGAGAATTGGAGAGGAAAAAGGCGCGTCCTTGATTAATTTGACGCGTCTACAAAACAAACTCATACCATTGAATACTCGGCATACAATAAAATACTCGGCATGCAATCGAATACTCGGTGTGCGATTTACTTGGTATGCGTAGAGGCTCGGAATTTGATCCCTTACTGAACTCTTTTCACGGAATTTGACCCCTTACTGAACTATTTTCACCACCCTGGCACCCAACCCTACCTCCCCTTACAGAACCATCCTTATCAGCCTTAGGCTGAGGCCTTACAGCCCCTAGGCTGAGGCAGGTTGAAACCAAATCTTAGGATGACGAAGGCAGGATGATTAGAATTCTTCGGCGGAAAGAGGCGAGGAATTAAAAAATTCCTAGGCAGGATGACGCAGGCAAATTCAAATTCCTAGGCATATTAAGGCAGGTTAATTGAAATTCCTAAGCAGGCTGAGGCAAAATCCATTCAGCCCAGCCCCGCCTAGCGGCTAGGAGGGGATAATAAAAACGTTGGTCATTCCCTCACATATGGTTCTCCTCTACTCCTGATCTGAGGCTTTCCAAAGCACCGTCAAACTTTTTTTTTTAAGGCTTCGGCTTACGGGGGAAGTTACGTTCAAATTCCTTTAAAGAACCAATAGCTCGAGCGACGTTCTAAAGAGGTTCCCAAGTGATATCATCGGCATCGTCGTATCCTCTCTATTTAATGCGGAAAGAGAGCTTATTCCGGACTCTTTTGGAATCCAAGATTTCCTCGATGACCCACAGTTTCTGGCCTTCGTCGTCCAGCGCAATAAGAGGTGGGGGTAGGGGTGGTGTGTACTGGCCGGGGAGAGGTATATGATTGGCTGGTTTGAGCATTGAAATATGGAACACGTTGCGAGAAAGGTGACGGGTGGTCATAGGATAAACAAGGTTAGAGTGATCTGTCAATACCGTGATAGGGTATACAGAGCCAGAGAGTTCAGATCTCCACCCCTCAATGAACGAACCAGGGCCAGTAATTCCTTGTCAACGGAGGCGCCCGTCAACAGTAGCGCCCGTCAAATTGTGAGGTGTACCAATCTTGTCTACTTAGATAACCACCTCCATTCTATCATCAAAACAAAATTTACGACGTATTCCATTGGTTCAATTCAACTTCCATTCAAGTGCTTTCCAACGGCGTTAGATTTATTGTTTGCGTATATTCGCGCATTAAGGTATTAATTATTGAATGTCAAGCCCCTGGCAGTTGGATCCTCGACCTGCTGCTTAGCATTGACATTTTGGCTGACTTGGCCTGTGCATCTGCTTCCCCCATCAAAACTTGACGACGACAATTGTCTCCTCGCAAAACTCACCATAGAATTGGATTCTTGTAAAACTCTCAACGGCATTAGTGTCGCATATGCTGAGGTTCACACATACTCGATTTTGAGCTTGATCCGAGCTGATTTGGGCCTAACCCTAATAAGTCGGGTTGACTAAGTCGGGTTGACTAAGTCGGGGTGACTAAGTCGGGTTGACTCCCTCGGCAAGGCGACCAATGAAGGGGCGAGCAAATGAGTCCGAGTCGGATCCAGTTAGGTATAAGGAGTAGGAGATATAGTTTCCATCTCAATCCCAGCAATATCTTCTAAATGCTTATCAAGGCTGTGGTCGAGTTCGATTTCGAGTGGTAAGTCTGGAACTGTGTCGACCACAGATGGGGTGCTTGGGCTTTCCACCGTGATTTTCTTGTCTGACGGCGCCGTATCACCGACTTTTGGTTCGCTGCCTGTGGGCACTTGAGAGGACTCGCGAATCTCCTCGGTGTTTTTCGGTGAGTTGTTCTCAGAGCCAGTCAAATGCTGTATGGGAAAGTTCTCTTCGATAGAAGTTTCGTTGTGAGAATCAGACGTAGGCATGCCAGCTTCAGTCTCTCCAGTGGGTCTCTTCACTGTGGCTAACTGAGAAACGTTACTCTGGCTTCCATCTAGCTGCACTCCTGTCAGATCTTCTGGCTCAACTACTTGAGTCGCAAATTCATTGTTGTGATTTTCCCCGGATGGATGTTTCTGTAGACTCTCTGCTGCCACATCCCCATTTTCCTTTATGGATTCGGCTGATGAATCGGATGTTTCTGATGCTGTGCCATGAATATGCCCACCATTTGCTGAATCATCAAAAAATAGAGCCCCGACATCTTCCTCTTCGGTCGCAGCAGTTCCAGGATTCACAATGGTTGATGAAGTTATACTTTGTGCTACCCCTTTATTTGACCCCGTGGATATTGAGACTTTCTTAGTGTTAACGATAGCTCGTTTTGAGGCATGGTCTGGTTTTGCTGAACGGCGAGCGATGCTGATGCTGAATCCGTATTCGAAGAGTGTCCCTCTGCCCGAGGGCTGCTTCAGGGGTTGTTTTGTTTGAAGGGATGCTGACTGAGAGGACCCTACACTGGGAATGTTCTGTCTGGCGATGATATTTACGTCTCTCTCCATCAAATTTTCTGTCTCATCATGAACATTAGGTTTCATATCCGATGTATCTGTATAGCTCAATCCTGGAAGGATGTTTTCTTCATCAGACGGGCCTTGCTCGACTTCTTTCTCTTTCCCTTTCCAGCCTTTCTGATCTTCCTGAGTCGGATGATCAACAGATTTTCCGACAGGCGAAAAAGACCGGGTCGTGCGAGTCTGTGTTGTTTTGCTGGGTTTGCTGTTGAAATTTGGACTTGTACCTTCTAAAGAAGGGAAGATATCGCTTCTTATCGGAATACTATGATGGGCAGAAGGCGGATCAGCCGGATCATCACCTTTCCCGCTATTCTTTGGTTTCGCTCTATTCTTCGCGTCGTGAGATTTGGTGTACTTGAACACTTTTTTAGACAATTTAAGGTTTCGCTGCGCTATCGATAGAGCTGCTTGAGACGCTTCGCGCGACCTTTTAGATTCTCCAAGACTTTGTCGAGCAGTCAAGGCTTGGCCTCCTGCGATGATAACTGCGGCGCCAGCAGCACCTGCTCCAAATTTTGCGAGATTGGTAGTTCCTGATGCAGCAGCGTCTGTCGTTGAAGTCGAAACGGCTTCCATATTTTTGATCATGGCTCTCCCGGCTCTCAAACCCCCTGAATTGTCTTTCCCGAGTGTAGGAGCAGAGGAAAAATCCGTCTTGATAGGGCCCAATGCGTCCTCTGTTACCGACTCGGCTAGCACCGCTGCAGAAGTGGATGCGGATTGGAGTTTTTTAGTCGTGGTGTTGGCGGCTTCCGCTATCATGCGTTCCGATTTAACTTCCCCATCTAGAGGGTTAGTTGTCGAATTCGCTTCCGTGCTTGAAACGTGTGGTGCCATGATCGATTGAGAATTTATCGATTCACCTTGGTGGTGACTCGTATCCGGTACATCTAGAACGGGAGACGTAGATGGAAACTCCCCCGAAGGAGCCGGAAGCTGCTTCGGTCCAAGTGCTTCCTCCGTGCCTTGCAACGCCCGAGTGTACATCGCCTCCGCCTCCGCCAGCTTGCCTTGGTCGGCGTAGAGGTTGGTGAGCGTTAGGCTCTCGAAGAGACATGCGAGGTTATTCATGCTTGCGAGAGTACCAGGATTCTCCTTGCCAAGCACTTTCTCCGTGAGCTGTAGCGTCTCGCGGTAGAGCGATTCGGCCGCGTCGTAGTTGCCCTGGCTCTGGAAGAGACCTGCGAGGTGATTYATGCTTGTGAGAGTATCAGGATGCTCCTTGCCAAGCACTTTCTCCCTGAGCTGTAGC
>QYAP01000483.1:0-59059 GCA_003988905.1 Hymenotorrendiella dingleyae
CACAGACCTTAGGCGGCTCCTTAAGAGCCTTCCAGCGGTCGTAGGAATAGCCTCTTCTTTATGCCAATGCAATACCATTCAAGCCTACTTCCAACACCTATTAATAAATAAACATACCCACTTTTATTTAATTATTAAAAAGAGTTCATTAAATAAATTAAAAAACTATTAAAAAAAAAACTTATATATATAAACTTTAATTCTTAAGGATTCCTTATATTCTTTATAAAAAAACCTTATAATAAATAGAAAATATATATTAATTATTAAACTTTAAATAATATTATAATTAAAAATATATATCTTTTACCTAGAATTCAAGATTATATTAATTATATTAAATACATAAAATATATTTCAAAGTTTAATCTATTTTTTAGATTTTATTAAATATATATTAAAAAAAACAATGAAAATAAAATAATATTAAATATTAAATAAAGAAAATTCGAATTCTTAATTATATTATTTAACCTTATAAATATTTTATTAACTTTCTAAATTATAATGAATTCTATATTATAATTATTTCTTAATAATTTTATAATAATTTATTTAAATAATATTATCGTATTTTCCGATTCTAATAAATAATATAAAAAGCACCTTAATAAAGTATTAAAAACTCTCTAAAAGTACGAATTATATATTAAATCATTGAAATATATTATTATATAAGAAATCATCGAATTTTATGATTATATTATTAGAAATAAAATCATTAAAATTATATAATTAAAAATAAAACTTATTAAAAGATGGTTAATATTTAAGAATATATAAGAAATTTATTAATTTCTCGACCTTATAATATATTATAAATAATTTATTAAAAGTTTTATAATAATTACTATTCTATTAAATAATCTCCTTAAAAAAAAGATTTAATATTTTATTAATATAAAATATATATAATCTTATAAATTATATGCATATAATTTTCATTTAATTTTCATTTAATTTATTAAAGGAAGCATTTATAAATGAATTAATTTTCGTTTAATTTAATTATTCTAAACTATTTATTATTAAAATTAATACTTTTAAATAAGTATTAAATTATTATTTAATATAATTAAACGATAATAAAAACCTTTATTTTATTATATATAATAAATAGAAATTATAAAGTATTAAATTAAACTATTTTATATAAAATAAAAAACTCTTAATAATTAAATATACTATTCGAACTTAGGATTATTATATAAATAACTATTATTATACTAAGATTATTATAAACTATTAAAGCCTTCAATATTTAAAAGATATTAAAGTTCTATTAAAACGTTTTATTTATTAAATAATTAAATTTAACACTTATAATCTAAATATTATTATAAATACGATCTCTTATTACTTTAATTTCATCAAAAAAGATAAAACTTATAAGAATTAATTCTAAACTCTATAAAATAACATATAATTTAAATAATCCAAGTTTAAAATTAATAAAAAAAGAAAATAATATTATATTTCTTTTAGAAAAAAAAGAAAACTATTATTAAGCCCTTTATCCCTATTTAATAAAAGCTTTATATAAATATATAAAAGTTTAATAAAGAATTAGAAAATTATTTAAAATTCTTAATAAAAGATTTTAAAGAATTATAATTTCATTTATTTAAAAAAATCAATAAATAGATTATATTATATATATTTTTATAAGTATACAAATATTAATTATAATAGTATTATTAAATATATAAACATTTAAGCTATTTTAATTTATTAAGCGCTATTAAATATCGTAATTAATAATTATTATTTAATATAAATATTAAAATTTAAATATAAATATATTTAATATATTTAATCAATTCCGTAGTGAAAAAGGATTAGAAATATAGACTTTTTATAATATTTAAAAGAAAGAATATTTAACTTTTTAATAAATAATTAATTAATTATATCGGATATTTATTAAAATCCTATAATAATAACTATTAAATAATTATTACAGTTAAATAATGAATAAAATAATTAATTATATATATTATATTAAAAGTTATAAAATAAACTATTATCGATTTTATATATTAAAAGATCTTTATAATATATAAAATTCCGAATATTATCTTTTTTAATAATAATATAAATTTAATATTAATTTTTATAGAAACTTTCTTAGAAACTATTAATATTAAATACAAATATATTATATTATATTATCCTTAAATTAATAGAAAAAATAAATAAATTAATAGAATTATTAATTTAATATTTATAAAATATTTATATAAAAAACTAATTTATATATAAAATAAATATTTAACTTAAACTATATTCTCTATTTATATATAAATCTATATTATTTCAAAAATTAGCTTATTTTCACTCTTATATAAAATATAACTAAAATTCTCTAAAAATCTATTAAAATATATTAATTTCTTTAAAGAGATTAATTATAAAAAAATATTTATTAAATATAAATAAATAAACGAAATTTATTTTATAATAAATAAAATACTTATAAAAAAAGTAATTAAAACGAATCTTATATATAAAAAGAAATAAAAGAAATTAGCCCTTATTTAATTAAGAAAATTTATTCTAATATATAATAAAAACCCTTATAAATATTAATCGAAATAATATAATTTATATTAGATTATTATAATATATAAAATTAGAATATATACTCTTATAAATTATTATAAAAAAGTATATATTAATTTTATTTATAATATTAGGCTTTATAAGCTCCTAAATAATATTATTAATATTTATAAACATTAAATAAATAAATTACTATTAAAAAAAGAAATCTAAAAATATGAATTTATTAATATTAATATAAAAATACTTAAATAATTAAAAGATAATTCCTATCCGGATTTTATATATAAAGAATTAAAAGTAATTAATAAAATAGAATAAATAAACTTATAAATAAAGGAATTATTTATAAATAAAATAAAAGAAAAAATTCAGTTTCTTAATAAAAGTATTAATAAAGAAATTAATCTACTTTTATAATATATAATCGCTTTTAAAAAGAAATTTCGCGAATACTTTATTAAAACTATATAAATTATTATAAAATAAATAAAAATTAATAAAAGCGATAATATTTATATTAAAACTCTATTTCCCTATTATATAATATATTCTATTAAACTAATAAAAAACTCTTTAACCCTATTAAAAAAAACTATTTAAATATATTAAACCATAAATCTAAATTATTATTAAAAATAATAAACTAATTGAAAATAAGAAACTAAAACCCAACCTTTAAAAGAAATTATAAAAATATTAAAATTAATATAAATAAAAGCCTTTAAAATTATTATTAAAGAAAATCTTTAATTATAAAGATTTAAATAATAATCAAAAAGATTAAAAAGAAAATAAATACTTTTTATAAAATAAAAAAGCCTTTAAACCTTTTATTACCACTTAATTAAACGAAAAATCATTAGAAAAATACTAATATAAAACTTTATTCATTATATATAACGTTAAAATTATTTTATATAATTAAATTCATTTAATTTTAAGCCTATAATAATAAAGGAAAACTATTAAAGGCCCGGATATATTATATTCTAAACCGCTAATAAATAACCCCTCTTTTTAATAATAATACTTCGTATATAATATATATAAAATATTACTTCGATCTTATGTCACAGGCTAGGAGGGTGAGTAGCTTTACCACTAGACCAACAGTGAACTGCCCAAAAAGGGACTATTATTGGATGGAAGTCCAATATGCTACTACATCTTAATAAACGAATATTTCGTTCGATTCTTTTATAAATAAAAATATTATATTTAAAACCCTTTATAAATAAAAACATATTATTTATACCCTCTTTTTTCACCTTTCTTTTATATATTTAAATTAGAATTTCATTAGAAATCATAAGAGTTTTCTTAAAAGAAGTTTATTATAAATTTATATTAAACTTTAAGAATAGTTTTAATTTAAATAAAAGAGAATATAATTTCCTAAGATTTATTTAAAATTAATTAAAATTAAATTCAAACTTATAAAACTTATTAGTGATCTCTTTAATATTATACCGAAAAATCATTAACGATTTAACGAATTCTAGAAATATAAAAATAAAACTTTCTCTTTCCGGGAGAAAATAAACGGTTCAAACTCTAAAATATTATATAATTAATCCCCTTTTTTAAAATAATTTTATAATAATTATTAATACTTATAAATAAATAATAATTCGAATTTTTTATATTTATTAATTTTATAATATTATATATTATTCTTTTAAATTATATAATAATAACTTATAATTATTTATTATTTAATAATTAATAAACCTTTAATATATTCATTATTAATAATTAAATATATATAAATATCTTATTAAATAATATATAAATAATATTTAATTTAAAATATATATTAATAATATATTAATAGTATATTAATAAAGAATCATTAAAAGCCTATTAAATAAACCTAAAATAATATAAAATATTTAATATAAAACTAATTTTATTTCTTCTTTTCGATTAAAATAATAATAGAAATAAAATATAAAAGTTTATAATAAAAGGATTATATATAAATATATAACCGAATATATAAGAATAAGAGTTTTATATTAATTTCCGATATATAAAAACTAATAAAAATTTAAAATAATATATTTAATATATATCTTTTTTAATATATTCGATTAATTATTTTTTCGAATTTATTTATTATCCTTATAAAGAAATTAGAAATTCAACTTTATATATATTAGTTTTTTAATACTTCGCCTTAAATAAATATATTTATTAATAAACCTTTAATATATTCGTTATTAATAATTAAATACGTATAAATATCCTATTAAATAATATATAAATAATACTTAGCTTAAAATATATACTAATAATATACTAATAGCACACTAATAAAAAGCCATTAAAAGCCTATTATACGAACTTTGAATAATATAAAACATTTAATATAAAACTAGTTTTATTTCTTCTTTTCGATCGAGATAATAACTGGAATAAAAGGCTAGCACAGTTAAAATCCCTTATCTGTGGGCTACAAAACGCTGTACTACATGCTGCTAGCGTCGCTCGCTTAACTGTTAGAATTGCCTAATTGGGCCTTATAATGAAATATGCGATTTGCAACAAAAGATGGAGGATTGTTGGCAGTGTTGGATATTTGCACTTCCTCTGATGAGATATGGATTCACTGAAGTTTAGTAAGTGAGTTAGGTGGTATGGGTGAGTGTTGTATATCGATATCGCAAGTGAGATATCGTCATATGCATATCAGAGGTACGTACCTAGGGAGGTAGGAACATAGCTATTCGTCACTCTCCTATCCTTTCTTCCTAGCTTCGTGAATGGAATTGAAGTGTTGTTGCATATCGCAGGTTATCCTTCGTCATACCACCGTATTAATTGGTTTAGAGCGCCCCCTCTCCCCCGATCTTTATTTTATTGTACTAGTTCATTATAGAGAATTAAGGTTAATAGGAGAGTCCCTCCCATGAACGAAACCTCTCCCGTTAACGAGACCTCTGTCATTTTGACCTCTATTCTCTTAGATATCCTGGTATAATGAGTTAAAAAACGGAAGAGGGGGGGCGCTCTAAACTAATTAATACGGTATTCTTTTCCTCCGAATCACTCCCTCAAAGAAGAGTTTCGAACGGTAGAATTTCTGTTGCATATCGCGGTTTTTGTGCTCGTCATACTTCCTCCTTAGCTTGTTGAATGGGGGGCTTACAAGTGCTGTTGCATATCGCAGATTATCCTTCGTCATGCTCAAACCCTTGGACGTTTAGAATGAAATAATCGCTATGTCGTGAGCTTCTTCATCCTCATTCCCAGATAAAGAAGATTACGGCATGAGGGCTGCGATTTGCAACAAGATGTGAGGGGATTGGGGGGACTTGGTCACGAGTATTACCTTCGAACTTTCTTGACTTGGTTGGCATCTTGCTTGCTCTTAATGGGGGTTTACAGGAGGGGCATTTTCTTCCATCGTAGCATATACGTATCGCGCACCATCTCTTATCGGCCTTCAGAGCATTCAAGAAAATTATTCGTAATTTTTCCTACATCGACACATGCTATTTCGAGAAAAGTGCAAGCTAGATAAAATAGCCACTATCCTCCAGCCATCCAACGCCTGTACTCCAGCAATGCACAAAATATGGTATCACCCCTCTCTCTAATTTGGCATGTCTCGCAGAGTCTTCTTCATCAACTCGCACTTCAATTTCAGCAGCCTGACTGACTGTAAAAATAGTTCGTCGCTCTCCCACTGCCCAACGCTCTCGATGGAGAAGATGAAGTGGTCGCGTACTCTTCCCAGCTTGACCTTGTCCTTGAATTCATCGTGTCTTAGGCACTCTCTGCTGACGGTATCTTTCATGGCGTCCAAGACAACGGCTTTCTTCTCTCCCTCGTGGCCTTCGTACGGGTTTGTTTCTCCCTTCTTCGGCTTCGCCGCCTCCAGCTTGGTGACCGTCTCGATACCAATAACACCCTTGGGGAAACATCTCTGGAACTTTTCTGCGTCCGCTCCAAAAATCGGTTGCGTGATTGTGATTGTTGGTAGAAGTCTGTAACTTGCAGGCGCAACAGGAGAGAATTTCGCATGGTCACTTCCTACACCCTTGACAGCATCCATCTCGATATCCAGGCACTGACCGGGTCGCATCTTCGCAATAAGAATATCTGGGTCTACAACACCAATCGTATCGTCCCCGCTGAATACCTCGGATTGTCGTCCGAACGGTAAGAACTTGAGGTCTCTGGCGTAAACATGGGCGTTGTGGTATGCCTTTAACGGATCCTTCTCGCCTGGCGCCGCTTTCTCGTTCTTCGTACATTCAACCTTGAGTTGTAGGCGGATAGTATTCTGATCATTACTTGTGCTTCCCTCCGCCTCGCCCTCATCCGGCGCATGCCACCACTTCAGAAATTCTGATATCTTCTGTCGGGGCCCCTTGATGGGTATAAGACCTAATCGAGCCGAGAGAACCTCGTCCTGAATGATCGACGTATTGTTGTATATGTAGACGCGCTCAATGGCGAGGGAAGGAACTTCAGCGATGAGGATTCGACGAAAGGCGTTGGCAACTGCAGCATCAATGCCGATGAGGGAAAAGTTGGATTCGCGAGCTTCGTTCTTGTAGAATTGTACTTTGAAATTGCTCTTGAATTTTTCTACATCCCAGGCGTGGTCTTCTCCTGGCCAGTGACCTGGAAAGTCTGTAGAGGTCACATCTGTTACTGTCTCGAGGTTTATTCCTACTGTCTATATGGTTTCGTTAGTTAATTTAAAAGTTGATGCCATTCAGATAAATTCTTACCTTCCGCCGGTCAAGCTCCGCCTGACTTGCTTCTTCTGGTTGCTGCTTTTGCGACATCGTTGCTGTGTAGATGTTTTTGGCGGGGTGAGCAAGTCGGATCGCAAATATTATTTTTTGATCTTGAACCCCTGCCACTTTTTGGGCCGGTCAGATCTTCCGCTCCGGAGAGCTTTAGCCAATCTTAACAACGGAAAAAGCGGGTACCGACCTCGAAGCTCAGTCTGAGTGATCAATTCAGAGAGGCTTCACAAGAATGACATGAAAAAAGGTTCGGCATACTTTTACTAGTTCAGCAGTAAACAAATCATTTAACCCCATCTAGTAATTACGTAACCACTCAAGTAACAATCTGAATCCCTCAAAATTCCATGTCCACAGCTCTGTGGCACAAAGGACTTTCGTACCTACATGGAGGTCCCGCTTTTCCTGCGCAGCGTGAGCCAATGAAAAGGAGGCCGAAGCAATCACCACTGTAGATTTGCGCTAGCTCCAGAAATCATTGACCTCAGCATTGAAACCCAGAGGCGATACTCGAGTATTGACGCCCTCTTATCCCGCATCGCCGCATCTGCATGTCTGCCTCAATTGGCTTCAATTGAGAACGCAGAACATCGTCTGCTCCCAATTACCACTCCACTCCCGGCTCTTCAGTCACAATGGCAGCTTCTCTCGCCCGGCTGGCCGGCCACAGTGCCAAACGCCATTGCTTGCGACCCGCCCTCTCATACACACAGCTTCCAAGAACCTCACGAGCCTTCTCTGCCATTCCATCTCGAAGATACGCCGAGCCATACGAAGGCACAAAGCTCATTCCAACCGACGAGCATTTCGCCCACCCTACTTCCAGCGATACCCAGCATATCAACATCACCCCCGAAGATAGTCTAGAAGATACCTCCGTAGAGAACAGAAAGATTAGACATTACACGGTGAACTTCGGACCTCAACATCCTGCTGCTCACGGTGTGCTGCGGTTGATTTTGGAGCTCAATGGAGAGGAGATTGTGCGATCCGATCCCCATGTGGGGTTGCTGCATCGTGGAACGGAAAAGTTGATTGAATACAAGACATACCTCCAGGCCCTGCCATATTTCGATAGATTGGATTATGTTTCTATGATGACCAACGAGCAATGCTTTGCATTAGCTGTGGAGAAGCTCCTGAACGTTGAGATTCCTGAGCGGGCAAAATGGATAAGAACGCTGTTTGGGGAAATCACCAGAATCTTGAATCACTTGATGTCTGTATTGTCTCACGCAATGGATGTTGGTGCACTTACACCTTTCTTGTGGGGTTTCGAGGAGCGTGAGAAGCTTATGGTAAGATTATCATTATTCTATTTGGAAGGCAACGCTTTTCGAAAGAGTTATGCTAAAACCAGCGCAGGAATTCTATGAACGTGTGTCAGGAGCTCGTCTCCATGCCGCATATGTCCGTCCCGGCGGTGTCCACCAAGATATTCCAGTTGGCCTGCTTGACGATATTTATCAGTGGGCTACCCAATTTAGCGATCGTATCGACGAAACTGAAGAGCTAATCACTGACAATCGTATTTGGATTGGTCGAACAAAGGGCATCGGAGTTGTTTCAGCAGCCGATGCTCTAAACTATTCCTTCACTGGTGTTATGCTTCGAGGATCCGGTGTTCCATGGGATGTACGGAAAAGTCAGCCATATGATGCGTACGGAGAGGTTGAATTTGATGTTCCAGTCGGTGTCAATGGCGATTGCTATGACAGATATCTTTGCCGGATGGAGGAGTTCAGGCAGTCGCTCCGTATCATCCACCAATGCCTGAATAAAATGCCACCTGGACCAATCCGTTGTGAAGATTACAAGATCTCCCCACCACCACGAGCAGCGATGAAGGAGAATATGGAAGCCTTAATCCACCACTTCTTACTTTTCACCAAGGGTTATTCCGTACCACCGGGAGAGACGTACTCGGCAATTGAGGCGCCGAAGGGTGAGATGGGTGTCTATGTTGTAAGCGATGGAAGTGAGAGACCGTACCGATGCAAGATCCGAGCACCTGGATTCGCACATCTGGGTGGTTTCGATCAGATCTCGAGAGGCCATTTGTTGGCGGATGCGGTGGCCATTATTGGTACGATGGATCTGGGTAAGTTTCCAATCTTGCGTTTGCTTGTATATGTCGAAAAAAAAAATCCTAACGAAATATAGTGTTTGGCGAAGTTGACCGATGAGACATGGAAAAAATTCTGCGGGTAGAAGAGTGGAGATTGTTGATTTGTACAAAGTCTTACAGCGGTAGAGACAGGCGCATATTCCTTTTGTTTGTACAAACTGTGTTGCCTTGAGTTAGCAAGCCAGCACACCATAAAGAGATTTCAAGAATTTTCCCCCATCATGACTTACTGGAAATGCTGCTTGTGTTTGATTATGTTTAGGAGGGGTTTTCGAGGGTGTCGGTGTCACTGCTAACCGCGGTAGTTTGAGTGACAACAGACTTGTCGTCCAATCTCGCGTCATCAGTACCAGAATTGCCCACTACATCACAAACATTATCGACTTTTCCGGGAGGTGTTGCAGTGCTAGCGCCAGGTGTCGTGACTGCTGGCATATCCTCCGAAACCGTAGTACCTGAAACCTCTTCATTGACCGAAGCGTGGACATTAGCGTCAATCGAGGAGTGAATTGCATTGCTGGATGAGTGAATCGAGTGAGTTGCATCATTTGCCGAACGTGTTGGTATCTCCTCTGAAGTTGTTTCATTTTGAGCCGATTCGGTAACCTGTGTAGAGACATGCTGATGAACATTGACAGCTGATTGATGGTCATGCTCTGAGTTTGCATTCGAACTTCCAACGGCCTCGCTTGGGGTTTCATCTGAGGTGCTTTCAACGGCTGGTAAGTTTTCCGGTTCTGGTTGAGAAGTAGTAGCAGCAGTTTGAGGAAGTCTGACGACGGGGCGAGAACGATTTGTGATGATTATTTCCACGGTAGAATCGTTTCCTGAGTCGCTTTCGTTGTCGTCGGAGTGGTGGGCATCAGGGTTTTCATATTCATAATCGGAGCTGGCAGATGGGGCGAAATATTCATGTTGTGAGTCCGGCGAATTGATGTTGTTATAGTTCTCCATACCCTCGAGCTGTTGGGGAATTGGTGGGAGGGGACCATCATGGTTCGCATTGTATGGACGAGCCTGCTCAGGAGCAGTATAACCCTGATGTTGGGGATAGAAGGGCACCATGGGAGGGGGGGCATACGGTCTTGGAGCGAAACCGTATTGTCCGGGCATTGGAGCAGGGGGTAGCATCTGGCTGTACGGATTAAAGGCTTGCTGAGGTGGGAACTGAGGACCGAAGTAGTTATCTCCTGGGATTCCTAGTTGACCGTCGGCCTGGTCTTGTGACATTTCTGGGTCAGGCTGGTAGTTGTCGATTCCTCCGAGAAAGTTGGGGGAGAATCCGGAGTATTGATGGGCGGCGGCCATGGCTGCTGAGTCCCAATCTCCTCGTGGATCGGGACCTCGAGCAGCTCCTGCATTTCCGTTGCTCATGTTTCCGTTGACTGTTCCTCGAGGTGCAGTGGGGAGATGTCCGTTTGTCATTCCGCCGTTCATCACCGCCGCAGCATGAGCTTGATCGTTGGTGGCTGGACTTATTGGCTGATCTGCGAAATGCTGAAGATGTGCTTGCGTAGCAGATTGTCTCTGTCCTTGTCCCTCTCCATTCTCATGTCGTCCATATCCATGTCCTCCAGCATTAACATTACTTCCATGACCATGCTGCCCTCTGCCAGCACGTCTACCCTGTTGCTGATCACCCCCATGACGCCCATCACGATTCTCGCCCCCGAAAACCACATCGCAGCATTTATCACCGCCCAAATGTCTTTGGCGATGTAGTTCCTCTTCCTTGAGCACCCAGTTGTTCCATACGACGCGCGAGCACGGGTGGCAGAATGCATCGGCTATATTGGGTCTCTGTGCTTTGAAGGAGCAGAGGGGATACAAAGGGTTGGCTTGGGAGAGCGGGCAGGACCAGGTTTGGGGGGTGCTGCAGTGACCGCATTTGTAACCGATGTAGAATTCGACGCACATCTTGGCTGCTGTGATATGATTAGTGAGGTGAAGAGTTGCAGGTTTGAAAGCGAAGATAGAGGGAGGGGGAGGAAAGAATATGAGAGAAGGATATGGGACTTACTCAGATGAGGATGAGAATGTGTGAAGGTGTTGTGTTGTTGAGGTCTGTAGATCAGGAAACGTTAGTCTTTATCAGAAGTGAAGGCAAGTTGAATGGTAACAACGAGCAACGAAATGGCATGTTTGCTGGAAAGAACGAACCCAAAAACACACTCAAGTAAAGATGAAACTCTCTAACAATGGAAGAAAGATAATTTCATAGGAAGGTGTTGCAGAGCAATGAAGGTCAGAAATGGACTTCTCTGCAAAGTAAAACAGATCAGACCAAATTGCACCCAAAGATCTTCACTCTTTCCAATCTCCTCAACTTCAAGATCACTTGAATGTCAATGCAACCACAAAGATAGTTGTGATCAAGAAGGCCAGTGTGATGTAGTGGAAGTTCAAGTTGAGAAAGAAAAGCAGGTGACGACAGATGACGAAGAGGGGAAGCAAAGAACGTAGGTTCCACAAGTTTAAACGAGGGTCTGGTTGTGAATCATAGCCCGAGACCGGGATGAGGTAGCTATTGTGAAGTGTACAATAGCAAACCAAGGAAGCGATTTTCGCCGTTTTGATTGTGAGCGAGAGGGGGAAAAGGGCAGAAAGACAACAGTACGTCATATAAAAGAGAAAAGAAAGCCATCTCAGCCTTACATTTCTGAATACAAGAGGCTGCAAGGTTAGGTAGTGCGTGCCTTGAAGGAAGTTTTGACTTCGAGTCAATAGGCCAAAAATGGCGATATTGAAGCAGAACTGGAATGGGACCCCACAACCAAAATAAAAGCGCCGAGTACTTGGGAGGGGCGAGTAATTGCAAGTAAAAGAAGATAACTTACCTGAAAGTGATCTCGAAAGGCGAAATTGCTGAAGTTATGGCGTTGTGTGGTAATATGTGCGAAAGGCTGTATGTGGCTCTGAAAAGTTGTAGAGTCAGTCATAAGCGAAATCTACAAGAACAACAGTTGAAGGCAAGTGAAACCGAGGCCAAGGGACTATCAGCTCCGTAATCGGCCTGTCAATTGACCTTGATGGGTTGAGAAAAAGTAGATATTCGCCAGTAAGTCGAAAAGTGGCTTACCTGAAAGTATCCACAGCAAGGTAACGACCGTAAATTTTGTGGAGCCAGAGAGTACCTGCTGACTATCTTCTTCCAGAGAAGCTGTAGCCGAGCTCTCAGCTTTTGAAGGTATGGCAATTGCAAGTAAATCAAATAATATCCCGTCAGAAAACACCGTGCGGAATGAATAGCTCCTGAAGCCCGTGATACGATGTGAAATTCAACGAAGTGTTGTATTAAGAATGATTGCGCGCGCGTACGGTGTAATGAATGCTGTTAAGGTCGTCGGAAAGTTAGTTGGCTATGCTGCGAGGTTTTGGTGGGCGGAGGTCGGTTGTAGATGTTTGTTATTCGGAGAAGGATCGTTCTGAGCGACGGGGAGGCCTTGGTATCGCGACGAGGGGGCACGGTCGAATACTAGGAGGAGGAGGAGGGGATTGAATTGCTTCGAGGAGAACTGGTTGATAGCTTCAGCGTTAGCCGCAGATACTCAACTGCACTGGTTTGAAAGGGCATTGAGAATCAGAAGATGGAGATACCAATTGCAAGTAGCGCAGCCCTTTCTTTGGAAGAGGTCTTGGTTAATTGCAGCAGAGCATTGTGCTTCAAACCTCCAAGGAGCAAATAAAAGGAATCTTCCCGTCAATTGGCAGAGAAGTGATTCAAGCCCATGGTTCCAAACCTTGCAGCAACGTGTGATAACAACTGAAAATAACGAAGTTTGAACTTACCACGCAAGAAGGAGCCTAGACAATTGTGAAGCTTGCTTTTGCTTTGGGCTTTTGTCACCTTTGTCGGTCTCTTTGAGTTTTCCGGGCTTTGGCAAAGGCGATAGGCGCAATTCGGAAGCTAGAGACCTGGAAGGACGGTAGGAATAATGATATGCAGAAGATTTGTCCAGGGAAAGTCTGCGCCCTGTTCTTTTGAAGGTGATAATATGTTTTGGTGATGCGACGCTGCTATCCTGGCGAGTGGCGCTTTGAAGGCGGTGCCCTCAATGCAGGAGCTTCCTCACAGCGCAGAAACCTGGGATATTGGCAGATATCAGCTGCTCCAGGTTCAAAGATCAAATCAAAATGCAGGAGTAGTAATATTGAGATGCAGTATGTTGTTTCAAGTGGTGGAGGTGGAGGTGGGAATTGTGAGGGATGCGGTTGTAACATGTAAAATCAATTCAATTTGGATAGCCTCTTTTATGCCAGACTTGTAAGCGTTGCAGGGAGACAAGAAAGGAGCGATAACGGAGCGACTGGATTTGCAAAGGTGAAGTGCAGCCGTGACGGTGGGGGACCCGGATCAGAGGTAAGGTGAAGTCTATCTTCACAGAGAGCGCCGAGACTTTTGCTTCGGTACTTTCACAGTTTGAAGGAACATGAGATTTTACTGCGCTAGGAAGCACAAGGACGCCTACAGCTCACCCCATCACGAAGAACTAATTTCTAAGAGCCTAGGTGGGATGCTGGTTAAGTTTTTTGTTAGCCGACTTGGGCTGTCAAGGAGCCCAAGGGGGTCGGTCACGTGAACAGAATTGCTCCCGAATCGAAGAACATGGATTTCGCGCTTCACACAGCATTCAGATGCAGATAAAAAGTACACAAGCTCACATGAATCTTTGCAGGGGCTTCTGTCATTCCTTTTACTGCCATCCTGGCGGGGTTTTCATAGTAAATGAATTATTCGGATGCCAGGATGTGAAAGACATGAAGTCAAGTCATTGTACAATACAACTCGCCACATCCTTTCTGCATTCACCAACTCATATGTTAAGGCTTCCACAAACCCCACGGTCTTTTTCTGGGGAAGAAAAATATGCCTCAGATCAGACCTAAGGAAGCAAGTTGATGTGATGATGTCCCTTGTTCAGCTTACTCAAAGGACATGGTACCGTACATTCTATTGGCGTGAAGGAGGAGAAGAATTCTGTCTGCCATGAATACTCTTCAAATTTCGTTTTCGCAATGCAACAAGAAAACTGGGAATACTGTTTGCAGTAGTACTGTACCGCATTAATTAGTTCACAAGGCCCGCCTTCCCACCCCTTTGAAACCTCCCCGTGGTTATTGTACCAGATCTACAACAGAGACTAGAGGCCGGAATGGGAGAACTATGAACAACCCTCTTCAGTTCTGACCCTCATTCTCTCCCATTATCTGGCACAATGAGGGTTACAAACTTACAGTAATGCAGGAGAAGTAAAATGGGCTTATGAACCAACTAATACAGTACTGATCCCAACCAGCTGTTAAAGCAAGGTGCAGTTGACTGGAGAGCTCTGTGATTGCCGCTACAATACCAATGCACCCCACAAAATCTCACTGAGTCTTATTTGGGGGGTCAAATCAGTGCCTGTACTTGTGGACTTCACGCAATGAAGAAATCTACACTTGTTGGTGACTGAACAGGCATTGAAACACAGGGAACAATAGAAGGACAATACAACTCTTCCCAGAGTTTTCTAACCCTTTCTAAGCCTTCCACTTCTTCAAAGATGATCTTCTGTATTCCCGCAATCAGTGTAGAGTGATAGTCCCTGATGCTCAAACTGCAAAGTCTGCACAGAGTCTCTTACTGTCAAGAAATCTATGCAAGCTCCGTGCTGATTAAGATTGTCCTTTTGGGCATTCACCATTTTTCAAAGAGTTCGAAACCGGCCCTTGTATTTTGGGCTCACCTGCAGAGCTTTTGCACTTCATTGAAAATCGGAATCGGCCCTTGTAGAGCATTTGCACCTGATTGGAAATCGAAATCGGCCTGCGCTCACTTTCCAATATTTTTATGCTTTTGCAATGATCCAGCTTGCCATGCTTGCTCAGAGAGAAAACCACAGAGGCCAACGGTCACGAGTTTATACCGTATTAATTGGTTTAGAGCGCCCCCTCTCCCCCGTTTTTGACTTTATTGTGCTAGTTCATTACAGAGAATTGAGGTTAATGGGAGAGTCTCTCCCACGAATGAGACCTCTCCCGTAAATGAGAGCTCTGTCATTTTGACCTCTATTCTCTCAGATATCCTGGCACAATGAGTTGAAAAACGGAAGAGGGGGCCGCTCTATACCAATTAATACGGTAACCCATGCATGAGATTTGACCTGGAAACAGGCAAGCCTTCAAGCATGACTTGATCAAACTCCATGATTCACAGATAATTCCTGGACTCTGATGTTAGTAGGGGACACATAATCCTCCTAGAGACCAATGCAATGAATCAGAGAAGATTTACAAGAGATTCACACAAGTACTCCTGTTCATTGTCCCTTTCGCCAACCTCGTACAACAACAGGTCTACAAAGCTGCCACAAACCAACCCCCTGAAACCATCTAGAGCAGCGAACCTCAACAATGTACACCCAAACACACTTCCTCCACGCCTGCGGGCACACAGGTAACTCCCCCCCTCTCCCCTTCCACCTCCCCAAACCCAACTAACCCCCATCCCAGGAATCGGCCACATCGCCCCCCTCACCCCCCACCCCAGCACCCCCCAAACACCCACCCAAATCCAAAAACGCTCCCTCCCCCTCCCCTTCACCTGCCCCTTCTGCAACCCCACCTACCTAACTACAACCACCATCCCCGTCTCCACCACCGAACCCGGCGCCGGCCTCCTCTGCATCCTCCCGCACGCAACCTACCTGCATCCTTATCCCCTCTGGCTCCCCATCCGCAGCTGTCTCCATACCTCTCTCACGCCCGCAGACTGGAGTCCTGCTCGACAACCAGCAGCAAATGGTTACTGTTACCACATGGCATGGATCCCGAGGCCTTGTGGGGAGGTACGCCTTTTGGTTTCTCCAGGGACTGAAACGCCAGATGGTGTGGTGGGAGGAGGTGAGATGGTAACGCAGGTTAGGTCAAGTTGGAAGGAAGCTGGGGGTATTGGAGAGATTATGAGGGGGGAGGTGGGGAAAAGTAGGATGGCGGGATTGCTGAGTCAGTTGAAGGCTGCTGTGATGTCTGGAGAGCAGGCTGGAAGATGAAGGGAGTTCGAGGCGGCCTGTGGATACGAACCAAAACCATCACGGCGAACGCGAGCCGAGGGAGCAATTGCTGGTTTTTTTTCATTATTAGCAATATTATCACACTTGATTCATGAGCATAGCTAATGCAACGCCTGATTTATCAAAATCTATTTGCATGAGAAACAGAAATTATTCTACCGGACTTTGAAAGCCTGCTCGATTTTGCAATGGTACATAAAAGGGAATCGATTCTATCGGGTCAGACTGACCAGAGACCTCTTGACTAAACTACATATTGACAAACCCCCTACTCTTCTGAAGCAGCTGCACCGGTAATAATTTCGACCAGCTCTCCAGTAATAACGGCTTGACGGGTTCTGTTGAAAAGAATTTGGTATTTGGTGATCATGTCTCCAGCGTTCTTTGAGGCGTTCTGGAAATTGTTAGCATGCTAATATTTGACAAAAGATATAAATTCTACTCACATCCATAGCATTACGACGAGCGGATTGTTCGCAGGCGTGACCTTCGGCCAAAGCCCAGAACAAAGAGTTGGAAAGCGCATATTCGCGGAGGTTGGCAAGAGCCTCGTCATCAATTTCGAAAGCAGAAAAGTTGGCTATGTTCAGTGAGTAGCTGTGATATAAAATATATACTTTCCAAGAACTTACGGGAGTTGGCAATGGCCTCCTCGGAGAAAGCCTCAATGGTTGTTGGCTCGTAGGCTGTGGCATTGACGAACTTGTTGTAGAGGATTTTGATAGAAGAGTAATCCGTTGGCAAGAGGGAAATCTGGTCGGCAACGGCTTGAGCCTCAGAGAAGGTTGGGATTTGCTTTCCAACGCCAGAAAAGCTCAGGACAATGTTCTTTGAGCTTGAACGACTCAATTGAGCCTTGCATTTCTCGCCCATAATAACGATATCGGCATCTGGCGTCTCAACAAGCATTCTACGAACGGCCTTGGACAATCCGGAGTGAATACCACCACATAATCCCTTGTCGGAGCTGGCCACAACAATCAAGGTCTTCTTTCCCTCGGCCTCCAAAGGCTTGGTCTCGGCATTCTCGAATACGGTATTGGAGGTCGATCCGTATGTTCGGGAGTCGAACATGGCACGCTGAGCACGGGCGAGCTTTGTAGAGGCGACAATTTTCATGGTGTTGGTGATCTTCTCGATGTTCCTGATGGACTTTAATCGATCCTCGATATCACGAAGCGTCGCGAAGGTTGCTGCATTAGGAGCAGGTCTGCAGATAGAGCCGGTCAGCCTTTATTTCTCAATTGATGTCCCCCAGATCGTGCTGAGCCCTAGCCCTCCAAGAAACTTCCAATTCCATTCCCTCTGATGCCCTTCCATCTCCCGTCAACACCCGCCCTTCAGGAGTTTCTTACCGGACAGACGCCGCGGCGCCAGCCCTCAGCGCTGGTCGAGCAGCTCTAGAAAGCATTGTGGGCGACAAAGGGAAGGTGGTCGAGCCTGGGGGTGTAGTGGCTCAATTGACGTGGTCAATTGATGGTGGTAGTCTAGTTTGCGGGATCCGAGAAGCAGTATGAGAGCCCAGCACCAGCGACTTCAAGGCAAGCTCTTCCGCTCGGGGGTGGGTCCGTCGTTTGGCACCCAGTATTAGAGCGACACGTGACCCTACGAGTCTCATGAAAATTCGGCGGCGGCGGCTTCGGCCCGTGTGATTGGCTGCGGCCTGTTCCCGCGCCGCCGTAGCCCTCTGAAGAAGAGACACTACTTTGCTAGGCCAGGATCTTGAGGGCTTCAGCACCCAGTTCTCAAATTCTTTCCCTTCTCTTCTTCCTCTGCATGTTCTTCCCACGTTTTTTCCCTTTTACACGCTCACTTTCTGAACAATTACGTTCTGCACTCTCGCATAGCACAACCTTGCGAACACTCACACGCGCTCACAGGCAGGTTCTGGACCTTCAAGCCGAATTAATTCGCGTCGATACCGTCCACGTATTGACAACCCTCCAGCTCTTACGCTCGTGTCGCCTTCCGGGAGAGAACCACAAACCAACGATACCCGCCCTTTCCTTTGAGAATGTCTTCTGATAGCGACGACGATATGCCTCTCGCCAAGGCGAATGGCCGTGGTGAGTGTTCTCTCGGTCTCACCTTCCTCGAGGCTTGAGGCGCGACAGCCTAAAAGCTGATTTTCGGCGCCCTCACCTTTGCGCACTATGCTCGAGTGTTCGTTTTAGAACTTCGGTTCACCTTCCTCGAGTAATTGTCTAACGATCTTTATGTAGTTTCTGAGGCTCACATTTCGAAATCTGTCGATAAAGCTATGGACAAGTCCTCGGCGAGCGCAAAAGATGCCCCTGCCGGAATATCGATTCGAAATGGCCCGGTCACGGAAGATCAAATGGACGTAGACGATGAGCCAGTGACGAATGGACATTCGAAGCGCAAATCTCGGGGCAGTACATCGAAGGCCGTGAACTACAACGTTCAAGGTTCGGATAGCGATGAAGATGCGGTGCCATTGGTATGCAGGCCAAAATGAATCTACCCTCTCGGGTCTTGCTTCATCAGGAAAACTGTCACCCAAACACGTACTGACAACCACCATAGGCCAAAAGACAAAAAACTTCCAAGAAAGCGCAAGATTCAGACTCCGACGATGACCGACCACTCGCAACTAAGAAACCTGGAAAACTTCCTCCCAAGATCACTGCCAATCAGATTGGAGAAGACTCTTCCGACGACGAACCTTTGACAAACAAGCTTGCCAATAAGAAGGCTTCGATCGAAAAGAAGGCTGCGAAGGAAGCCAAAGCCATTCGGGCCAAGGAGAAAAAGACCCCCAAAAAGGCTGTCAAGGACGATTCAGATGAGGAAGATGTGAAGCCAAAGAGTCGACGGAAGTCCAACGGTACTGCTAAGAAAGCAAATGGCACGAAGAAGGAAGAATCCGACTCAGACGTACCATTGAAGAAAAAGGCTCCGGCTAAAAAGGCAAATGGGAAAGTCAAGAAGGAAGAAGCTTCAACGCCAGTGAAGAAGGGCAAGAAGAAAGAAGAAAGCGAAGAGGCTGAGGAAGTTTACCGTTGGTGGGATGCCCCAAAGAAAGAAGACGACAGTATTAAGTGGGAAACACTGGAACATAATGGAGTTGTCTTTCCTCCAGAATATGAGCCTCTACCGAAGAATGTCAAACTCCTTTACGACGGAAAGCCTGTCACTCTCTCGATTGAGGCTGAGGAAGTTGCTAGCTTCTTTGGAGCTATGCTGAATTCCACTCTCAATGTCGAAAATCCAACTTTCCAGAAGAACTTCTTTGCGGATTTCACCGACGAGGTCAAGAAGACTGGTGGTGCTACCGACAAGGATGGCAATAAGGTTGCAATCAAGGAGTTTTCGAAACTGGATTTTAAGCCAATATTCAACTATTATGATGGAAAGAATCAGGAGAAGAAGGCGCGCTCCTCAGCCGAAAAAAAGGCCGACAAAGCTGCCAAGGACGAGACGGAGGCAAAGTACACTCACTGTATCTGGGATGGCCGTAAGGAGCAAGTTGGAAATTTCCGAGTTGAACCTCCTGGACTATTCCGTGGCCGTGGCGAGCATCCAAAAACTGGCAAGGTCAAGCGCAGAGTTTTGCCAGAACAAATCACCGTCAATATTGGCAAGGAAGCTACAGTGCCAGCCCCACCCGAAGGTCACAAGTGGAAAGCAATTCAGCATGATAACAAGGCTACTTGGATCGCAATGTGGCAAGAAAATATCAACGGAGCCTACAAGTATGTCATGCTTGCAGCTAAGAGTAGTATCAAAGGTCAGAGCGATTTCAAGAAATTTGAGAAGGCCAGGGAGCTTAAAAAGCATATTGACCGAATTCGAGCCGAGTACGAGCGAGACCTGAAGGCTGAGTTGATGGCTGACCGACAACGAGCTACTGCTGTTTACCTGATTGACAAATTTGCCTTGCGTGCCGGAAACGAAAAGGATGCAGAAAACGAGGCCGAGACAGTTGGTTGTTGTTCCCTGAAATTTGAGCATGTAACACTCAAGCCGCCGAATACCGTTATTTTCGATTTCCTGGGAAAAGACAGTATTCGCTTCTATGATGAGGTCAAAGTTCATGACCAGGTATTCAAGAACTTGAAGATCTTCAAAAAGGCTCCTAAAAAGGATGGGGACGATATTTTCGATCGATTAAATGTGAGTATTTCGCTGCATTCAGATATTTCTTGACTAACTCTCTCCAAGACCACACAGCTCAACAAACATTTGACCAACTACATGCCGGGACTTAGCGCCAAAGTTTTCCGTACCTACAATGCTTCTTTCACCATGTCCACTCTCTTGAAGGAGCTCAAACAATCCAATATTTCTATGCAGGAGAAGATTAAGCTATACAACGACTGCAATCGAAAAGTTGCCATCCTCTGTAATCACAAGCGTACTGTTGGTGCTAGCCATGAAGCTCAGATGGAGAAAATGGGTGATCGGATCAAGGGTCTCAAGTACCAGAAATGGCGCCTCAAGCATATGATCCTTGATATCGATCCCAAGCAGAAGAAGAAGAAGGGTGCCGCGTGGTTTGAGCTAGAAGAGGATCTCGACCAGGAATGGATTCTCCAGCATCAAGCTGCCCTGGTTCAAGAACAACGCACCAAGATCGAGAAGAAGTTCGCCAAAGACAATGAGAAGCTTGTTGCCGAGGGCGAGAAAGAGATGAAGGCCAAAGAATTAACCGAAAGACTTGAGGCCGCGGATGAATTGGAGAAAAAGTTCAAGAAAGAGAACAAAACGAAGAAAGTTGAGGCTGAGGGTAAATCTCCCACCATTGAAAAATATGAGGCCAATCTAGTCAAGCTGGATGAGCGAATCAACTCGATGAACCTTCAAGCGGAAGACCGAGAGGGCAACAAGGAGGTTGCGCTCGGCACTAGTAAAATCGTAAGTGTTATTTTGAATATGATGATTCAATTAGCTAACGTGATATAGAACTACATCGACCCTCGCCTGACAGTTGTCTTCTCAAAGAAATTTGATGTCCCAATTGAAAAGTTTTTCTCAAAGACACTTCGCGAGAAATTCACTTGGGCTATTGAATCGATAGAGGACGAAGATGACTGGGAGTTTTGAGTTGACGGCTCACAAAATTCAACATAACACCACCATCATAACCACTTCGACATTCAGAGCTGCAACTGTATTATTAATCAGTACCAACACACGACTTTCGTTCCTTGATTTTCACATCAAATCGCATCTGCATGGGGGAGCCAGGAGGCATAGTGGCATTTGTGGCGTGGTTGACTTACGAGCAGTAGCGGTCACGGCTGGAGAAATGGTAGATGGGATCTCCCAGAGTCGGTCACTTCATGGTTTACATCCTGAACTTCGGTTGCTGCTGCTCATCAATTGTTTCATCTTCTCGTGAAGTGAACCGTTGGAGCTGGACTGTTTCCAACTGCCCAATTTTAGACATGGAATCGTCACAACACATCAGGCAGAAAAACGGAACCTCAGCCCATAATAGCATAGCAATAAAAATTGAACTTAACTTTGACAGTAGCCTTGCAAGTGCATAATTGACGTTAGTAACTTTGGTAGAATATCCTACGACTACTCGAGTGCTCGGAACCCTTATCCTATATTGCCTTTTAGGCCGAAGAGGAAAGAATAACAGAAGCAAATGCTGGTTAATCCGATTCAATTGGGCCTGGTGGGCTGCTTTAAAAAGAGAGCCGTACAATACGAGTACGAGATAGTGGCTACACGTGATATCGTGATAAGCTTCGATTAAGTTGAGATCAATACCAGCTCTATAGCTTTGAGATTATCATTCCACACTTAACACAATGAGAAATATCCTATCTCCACTTCGCGCCCGTCAACTAAGCGGATACGTCTGCAGCAATTGCACACGCCAATTGCGTCGTCAAAGACGAGGATATGCTACTACAACATCATCCGATCCAGAAATCTATGATGTAGTATGTGTAGGAGGCGGGCCAGCCGGTCTAAGTCTTCTCACAGCTTTGCGTAATTCTTCCCTTGCCAATTCCCGCTATACATGCAATTCTAAAGAATTTGGACTGATTATGTATAGGTTCTAACCCCTCCACGTCTCGCCTACGAATGGCGCTCATAGAATCGCAATCGCTGACGCCCACGCGCAACTTCTCCCTCCCCTCCACGCAATTCTCGAATCGCTGTTCCAGTCTTACTCCGAGTAGTGTAAGGTTCTTGAAGGGCATTGGGGCGTGGAAACATGTGCAGAGGGAGAGGGTGCAGGCCTATGGGGAGATGAGGGTTTGGGATGGGGTTAGTGGTGCGAGTATTGATTTTGCTTCTCCCGAGTTGAAGGGGGGTGGTGGGGTGGAGGGGGGAATTGTGGCGTATATGAATGAGAATTTGAATCTTACGCAAGCGCTTCTGAAGAGGATTGATGAGTTGGGCGGTGTGGATGTTATGGAGGGGGAGAAGGTTGAACATATAGGTCTGGGGAGTGATACGCCTGCTGTGGATTTATCAGGCTGGCCTGTCGTCACTACGTCGAGTGGGAAACAGCTGGCTGCGAGGTTACTCGTTGGTGCAGATGGTGCGAATTCTCCTGTTCGAACCTATGCTGGAATCGAGAGTAGAGGTTGGGATTACAATCGCTTTGGCGTTGTCGCGACTCTTCAATTGGAAGGACCCGGATGGGGAGGCGAAGACAAGAAAATCGCATACCAGCGATTCCTACCCACAGGACCGGTCGCCATGTTACCTCTACCCGGGAATCTCAGCACGTTAGTCTGGTCAACAACCCCAGAACTGGCTGCTAAACTCAAATCTCTGAGTCCGCAAGACTTCACAAGTATGGTCAATGCAGCATTCCGACTCAGTCCTGCAGATCTGAAATACCTCCACACCCTCCCATCCGGCCAAGAAGACGAAGTGTCCTGGAGACAAACCCATACACCCATCTCCGCAGAGAAAATCCCCATGCCCGTCCTCTCCGTCCAAACCAACTCCATCGCATCCTTCCCCCTCAAATACCGCCACGCCGACACCTACATCTCCCAACGCATCGCGCTCGTCGGCGACGCCGCCCACACGATCCACCCCCTCGCAGGGCAAGGCCTCAACCAAGGCCAAGCAGACGTCGAAGCCCTCTCTGCAAACATCCAATACAGCGTCGAACACGGCATGGATATCGGCGTGCGGATGAATCTGGAGGGCTATGAGCGTGAGCGGTATGCGGCGAATAACTTGCTGATGGGCGTTTGTGATAAGTTGCATAAACTGTATGCGACGGAGAATGGTGTTGTTGTTGGCGTGAGGAGTTTGGGGTTGCGGGCGGTGGATGCTGCGGGGCCTGTGAAGGGGTTCTTTATGAGGCAGGCTAGTGGGACGGGGGAGAAGTTTCTCTAGGGTTTTGGCTGGTGTGTGATTTGGTGTGTGTATTATATTCTGATATAATGGAATAGCTGAGCTTGAAAGCTATCATTCGAAATTTGTCTTCTTTCCCCCTTTCTCAATTAGCGAGCGCCAAAAATAAATTTCCCTAGGAAATGAAACCAGCGCGCAACGAGATAAGGTACCACCACAATGTAACCATGAGATATATTATCTCTTATTTCACATTCCAGCAGTCTTCCTTCCACCCACCTCCCCCTTCCAACCCCTCCTTCTAACCTCATCTCATCTCCTCTCCTCTCCTCCTCTCTCCTCTCTCCTCACCCCCCGCAAGAAAACCAAGGCGAAAATACGGGGAATACTTACACAATTGAAGATCAAAAACGAAGGTAATTATATCATTCTTACTACTATACTAAATAGAGAGTAGGTAGGACCCCCCCCTCTCTCCCTTATTATACCAGGATATCTGAGGGAATAGAGGTTAAAATGATAGAGACTTTAAAAACGGGAGATATTTCAAAAACGGGAGAGGCTCGTTCGCTGATCTCAATTCTCTGTAGTACACTGGCACAACAAGGTCAAAAAACGGGAGAAGGGGGAGCGCTCTAAACCAATTAATACGGTAGGGGGGTTTGTTACTAGAGCTGAAAAATATAGGAAATACTATTGCCAAGGTACAGTACAGCTTATGAAGATTCATAACTAGGTAGGTTCCAAGGTATTCCTTCTTCTATTTTAACATGAAGGAGAAATAACTTCCCCTCTTTACTTAAAGATCACCAACCACAAAAAGACGCGGTCATCATTCGTGGTATTACTTTCCAACTCTGCACATAGGGGGTTAACTACTGGAAGATATAGGAAATACTATCACCAAGGTGCAGTACTGCTTATGAAGATTCATGACTAGGTAAGTTCCAAGGTATTCCTTCTCCTATTTTAACATGAAGGAGAAATAACTTCCCCTCTTCAATTGAAGACATATCTTTGAGGTAGTCTGATATCTCGTCTCGCAACACTTACACGCACTACCATATGCCTCTTCCCAAATATTCCCCAAGTGAATACCAACTCTGGACTCTTGCCGTGACGTCGTCCGATGACGAGCAAGTATGTCTTCTATCCAAGATGGTATGCTCGGTTCAAACTGCTCTTTCAATTAGAGAGGAGAGGGTGAATGCATTGAACGAACACTTATTACTGTCCCCGGAATGCTTCTTTTTTTATTCACATCAGCTGCGGAAATTTCAACGCCAAGTACAAATATGACACCTGGTGACGAAACTCATTTTAGAAATTGTTTATTGATGCTAACGCTCACAATTGGTATTTGCCCTATCAACGCCATGCTGGACTGTACAAGTCAGAAAACCACCAGCCAATTACGCAATTTCTCTCCTCTGCCATGATAGCCACCAAACTCCAAATATGCGTATAAAACAACCCTCGAATGCTTTTCTATGACCTGCCCGCTGTGAAAGATCAATATGTTCAGTTTCTCTCCATACAATTAATTCCCTTCGTCTCACTCCGAGTCGGCAGTTCTCGTCTCAATCCGTCCACTCTGTGCGCCGCGCTCTAGGATTCTTTTCATACGGTGTCATCGTGGTAGTAAAAGTCGATTTCTCGTGGTCGTCGTCTGTTGCTGGCCACGAACTGGTCATCTCCTTCTGGTCGTTCGTTTTTGGTGTTACCAGTTAACATGCTCTGCAGACTCATGCATATGCTTTCCACGTTTTGTACTGGACTCCATCCTTGCTGGCCCAGTAAATCCAAACATATGATGCCGTTCGAGTAGATGTGTGGGTGCATGGGTATTGTGTGTTCGCCGGTCTTGACAAAGGTAACTTCTGGCGGTTCTGCAAATAATTAGTAGTGCAGATAGATGGGTTGAGTTGCGCCACGGGTGGAAGCGGATAATTGAATATCTTGATGTCTTAATAGAAGCCGTAAACCAGACACGTACCGATTGGATATGATGTACTAAACTTGAAGAGCAATCGGAAGGTTTTGCCCATATAAAGTGGATTTGCGTCGAGGACTTGAACGTCGAGCGTCCATTCTTGGAAGCCCTCGGCGCTTACAAGTGTAATTCCTGGAGGAAGACTGCCATGAATCTGCAAGGACAGGTTAGTGATCTGTGTAGATAAAGGAAGAGATTCCTTTGGAAAGTGTCGTACCTTTGACAACTCCTTCCCAAGTCGTTTAGATGCGAATGCCATTTTGGGTGAGTACGGTTACTTGTTTCAAAGTTGGTTGAATGCACTTTCGGGGTCGCTACCAAGGCCGATCGGATGGTGGCAGATGGCGGGATGCTGCAGTTCGGTTGTTGCGAGATGCTGGAAGTGCCAAATATATGGTGGAGGGTTGCTACCGTTCGCAGCAGTCGTATTGGTGTTTTCGGAGTCAAAGATGCTGAAAAGAATGTAGTGGTGGGCTACGCGTGGGGTTGCATGAGGAAGAAAGCGACCGCCTTATCGGAAGTGACTTATCGGAAGCGAGGGACGGAAGGGAACGAGGGAGCGAGGGAAGGATGAATGAAGTTAGGGTTCGGGATCTAATAGAGTCACTGTACCTGGTGCCCGTGCATGTGTGCTTCGATGAATGACAACCAAACTTTCCCCCATTCAAATTCACGAAGCTTGCTTGCCAAAATAGGTAACTCGGCATTGAAGATGCACTGGCGATGCGTTATGATCCAACCACTTGTCAGCACAGCCCATTCCGTGCCATTCTACTCAACCACTGCAGGAGCTCTTTACCGAATCCCTTTTTGGGTCGTTTGCCAAAGTACCTCTAAGAGACCGGTGGTGCATCGGTGATGTTTTAATTTGAAAGAGCCCTCGGCCTTGCCACTGACATTCTACACCGGTATAGAAATTAGACGGACTGACTTCAATAAAGAGTCAACTTGAGGTTATAGCCCTAACCTAGCTGTTCGTTGATGCGCCTGGAGAAGTTGTTTTAGGTAGGGAGCAAGAGGAACCTAGACACCGCAACACCAAAAGCATCGTCACTCTTCCACGCTGTACGATGAAACAATTGTAATTGCGTGCCCCTCGGGCCAATCAAGTCCTTACACACCAATTTCCTTACTCTCCCAATTTTCTCACAAACTTCGCATATTTGCCTAATACA
The DNA here is from genome assembly GCA_003988905.1 of Hymenotorrendiella dingleyae. Classification (NCBI taxonomy): domain Eukaryota; kingdom Fungi; phylum Ascomycota; class Leotiomycetes; order Helotiales; family Helotiaceae; genus Hymenotorrendiella; species Hymenotorrendiella dingleyae. The sequence goes on from QYAP01000483.1 coordinate 26,985, forward strand.
GACACAAACACGTATGCACGTGACAATCTTACGGAACTCCTCCACTGCCATACCCCTGATTTAGAAGGCGGTGCCCCCGCCACGAGAGTTGGTTAGCTGCTGCGGCTGGAACTCAGGCGAGGCAAGGCAGTCAGCTCGTTTTGAAAAGCCTATCCGTCCATTAACTTCCCCTCATCTTCCTTCCTTTCGCATCTCGTAAATACCAAGAGAGTAACTCTCAATTGCGCTGCGAAACTTCCTCACAAAGAAGCCACATCGGTCGCAGATTTCTCACATCTCTTTCACAATCACAACCCCTCTTCTTGCCTCGCCAGCATAAGCTCTGCCCCACCAAGCAAGTGCCTCTCCAGAATCTACGCGCCACAACTTTATCTGAGCGAGCTTCTTTCTGCATTCGGAGGACCGGATATCTACACATCCGCAGAAAGATTGAGGAAGGAGTAAAGCATATTTGATTCGAGGTCGCAGATCTCCCGTTGTCACGATGAGTTGTAAGTCTACTGCTCCAATGCCCAATTTGTTTGCGACCCTCCGTCACAACTCTGTCTCGTTTTCTAGAGCAGAGAATGTCACAGTTTCCTTTAATATTCCTTGAATGTCCCCACTGCTCTTCGTCTTCCTGATTATTTTAATGCGGGCGATGCTGACCGTGTCGGCCTTGATCGAAAAAACAGTCTCCAATATGCTCAACAAGCTTCATGGACAGCCCGATAGCTACGATAAGAAGTATGCTTCTGCTCCCCCGCCTACAGTTACAAACTGACCGCCCAGCAGATCGAAGTACCGAATGGGACGAACACTTGGTGCTGGCACATATGGTATCGTCAGAGAGGCCGATGGACCAACTGGAAAGGTTGCTGTGAAGATCATCCTAAAGAAGAATGTCAGAGGCAATGAGCAGATGGTGTACGATGAACTGGAGATGTTGCAACGTATGAAGCACAAGCATATCGTCAAGTTTGTGGATTGGTTTGAATCAAGAGTAAGACTCTGGAGCTATACTGGCAGAAGGAATGGAGACTTACGAGTTGACAGGACAAATACTACATCGTCACACAATTGGCTACGGGAGGAGAGTTGTTCGATCGCATTTGCGAACAAGGAAAGTTTACAGAAAAGGATGCCTCGCAAACAATTCGGCAGGTCATAGAGGCTGTCGACTACCTACACGACAATAATGTTGTCCACAGAGGTTGGTAGACCTGCAACGTTTTATGTTCAGTTGTTAATCCTTTACAGATCTCAAGCCCGAAAATCTACTTTACCTCACAAAAGCTCCCCATTCCGACCTTGTTCTGGCTGATTTCGGAATCGCCAAGATGCTTGACTCCAAAGACGAAGTGCTCACTACCATGGCTGGATCATTTGGGTACGCTGCTCCGGAAGTTATGCTGAAGAAAGGACATGGAAAGCCAGTCGATATGTGGTCTTTGGGAGTTATTACATATACCCTTCTTTGTGGATACTCCCCTTTTCGAAGCGAGAATCTCCAAGACCTCATTGACGAGTGCAGTAATGGAAAAGTCGTTTTCCATGAGAGATATTGGAAAGATGTTAGCGATGATGCAAAGGATTTTATTGGACACTTGCTCCAACCAGATGCCGAAGATAGAGCATCAAGCAAGGTACGTGTATGATGGCTATGCTTTTTGATTTGTGCTAATACCGTCATAGCAAGCTTTAAAGCATTCCTGGCTTAGCGGCGACAACGCAACCGATCACAACTTACTGCCCGAAATCAAGGCGTACATGGCAAAGGCCCGTCTTCGTCGTGGTATCGAAATTATCAAACTCGCGAACCGCATCGAGGCCCTCAAAATGCAAGAAGACGAAGACGATGAATCTCCTGCTGACGCAGATGTCCCTAAAGACCCAGCGGCCGCAGCAGGAGAAGCTTTATCGGGAGCAGATGCCGGTCAAGCGAGTAGCTCTACTGCACCATCTCCTAAGAAGTCCCTTAGCAGTATCGCCAAAGGCGCAATTTTCCGCGAGGTTGTTCTTGCAAAGGTTCGGGAGATGAAGCAGGTCGAGGAGGCGGCGAAGGTGGAGTCAGATGCTCAGGAAAAGGCCGCGAAGAGGAAGAGCGGTATCAACTAAATAGTCTTGCACTTTTTTCTCGAACCACGAGGTTGGTAATATTTCAATACCCGCGTTTGTTTGAGGTGCATCCATTGTATTTCTTTTGGCGCGAGGGCATGGTCGTTACGTATTTAAACCTGTTTTTTAGAAAATGGTCTGGAATGGGATGAATGGGGGGGAGTGCTGGAGATGTTGACGTTTTCATTGATGATGAAAATGGGAACCACGAATTGGCATGAGTGGTTGAATAATGATTGATAACCTTTCCCTTTCAAAAGAAATGATGGTTTTGTTGCTCGTGCGAAGTAAGTGTCCGAGTGTTTTTTAATTTATTCATCAAGGATTTCGCGATATTGAGGACCGTGTGGTTGACATGGGGACCACTTTTTGCCTTTTGCTTCGGAGATTTTTAATGAATGGGCTTTGCGTTTTTTTTTTTTTTTGCCTTTTGCCTTTTGCTAGTCCGGGTCTCCTTTGCTAGTTAGTTGGGGACTTATGGATGTCTTGGTAAAGGCTTAGTATTGAGTTGCGGCTTGGTATGGGTTGGGTTGGGTGAGTGTGAGTTAATCGGGGAGGGGGAGATAGGGTAAGTAGGTAGGTGAATTGGAAGGGAGTTTGGGGATGGGATTAGGATTGAAGGCTCGTTTTTGATGTTTATTTTTTATTTTTTTGTGATTGAATTATATGGATAGGGAGGGAGTCTACCAGAGTTAAGGCTTCATTAGTATGCGCCAGTGGGGGAATAAGCGCGGGTGGTAGAGGGTCTGTTTTTGATCGTCTGCGTTTAAATGAGGTGGTGGATGGGGGGATGGGTATGAGCGTATCGCGGGTTACTGGGATGGGATGGGTTGGGATGAGTGCCGGTGTTTGTTTGGAGATGTGGGATATGTTTTGTGGAGGGTTGGGTTGGGTTCAGTTTAGAAGATGGAGGGAGTCTACGAGAATCCGAGATTGAGTATCTACAGTTTATTCTTTCAAGTTCAGATCCACGACTCGCTTTCCAATTCCCACTATCATCTACTAGCGAGAAATCCAAACCTAAGAATGGGAGAGGGTTTTTGCTTTTATTGTTTTGGTTTTTGTGATACCTGGTTTAGAGCCCCCCCTCTCTCCCTCATTGTGCCAGACCTAGAGATCAAAATGACAGAGGTCGCCTCAATTATCTGTAATGAGGGAGAGGGTGGGGCGCTCTAAACCAATTAATGCGTGTTGGATTGTTGTGATGTTGTTGAGAGGAGAGAAGGGAGGTAATAGATGGAGTGGTATAGGGCTGGGATATGGATGTAGGGGGGCGTGGAGGGAAGAGGGGCAAGGGTGGTGGGGATGGTGATGGTGATGGTGATGTTTGTATTGAAGGTTAGGAATGTAGGAGAGGAGTGGGCGGTGAAGTGAAGAGTATAGTGAAATTTGGAATTGGGGAGTTTGTGGTTGTGAAGTTTTGGTTGTTATTGTGGTTTGTGGTTGTGAAATTTCATTTGGATATCATTTGTATTTAGTAACTTGTATGACCTCCAAACTAATGCAATCGTTCCTCGTGCTTCATGCTGTCCCTTCCATAGCTATACACGTACAACCCGCCGCCAATAAAGTATATACATGTTGAGAATATGTGGGTCCAGCATGGTAGCACGTATTCCAATGCTTTCAGCATATAAACCTTCGTAGCTTAGAACTCTAATTTAACTACTTTTGCATCCGCGACTCGATCAGGAATCTCAACAATATAGTACATTAGCGAAACCGCCCCTGGACCGGATAAGTCCAACTCCTTAAGCAAGAGCTTTTCGTATATTATTGTACAATACATATCCACCAAAGCCAAAAATGAGGAATATAAAAGGGAACCGAGAATGGGATATACAGCCAAAAATGAGTTGCATTTAGTAACTTCTCCACGCTTCCTCTTCCATCTCATACATGACCATATCACAGAGTTTCTGATACTTGGAGGGATCAAATCTCGGCCGTCGAAAATTCTTAACCCTCAAACTCAATATCCTCTCCTCAAGCGTGAGGGATTTCTGGCCCTCATCATTACAAGGCGTGGGAGATGCAACATCGAGCGGCGTCGTGGTTATTTGCGGTAGTGTAAGCGGGAGGGGGGCCGGCGCTGTGGAGCCTGAGGAGGAGCCTGAGGAGGAGCGGCTGTGTCCGTGGCTGTGGTGGTAGGGTGCTGGTGTGACGAAGAGATCGGGGAGATTGGAGCGGCGTAGGGCGTGGATTTGGGCTTGGATGTTCGAGGTGTGGTAGTCGAGTTGGGTGGAGAGGGAGCTGAGGTGACTTCTGTAGCGAGAGAGGGCGCGGGCTGTCTCGAGGTTGGATTGCTGGGGGAAAGAGGGGGAGGAGGAGAGGGTTGGGGAGTCGCATGAGTATGTTGTTGGTGAGGATGAGGAGGAGATGCTGGAGTCGGATTGGGTTGGACTTGGGGTATCACGGCCGGTTGGCGGAGTTGGGAATTGCGCGAGGATGTCGAGGGGGCATGATGTTTGTTCTTGGCTGGCTGATATCTCTTCTGCGCTTGGTGGAGTTGGGAATTGCGCGAAGATGTCGAGGGAGCAGGATGTTTGTTCTTGGCTAGCTGATATCTCTTCTGCGCTTAGAGAGAAAGTGACTTTCTTTTTTGTCCGTAAAGGCTTTGGTTTTAGTAATGAGGAAGTCCGTCTTGATGTGCTCTCTGATTCGGAACAAGAAGGGGATGATACTGGGGAATCGAGCATTGAAGAGGACATGGAGAAGATGGAGGAGGTGGGGGAATTGGACCTGTGGGAGAATATGGAGTCCACTGAAGAGCGGACTGACGAGCCCATTGAAAGGTGGGATCCTGATCGCGAGCTCAAATCAGAAGTGGCATGGATTATGGCTGAATTTGTTGCAAAGGCTGCAAATTCCATAAACGATTGGGCTTTTTCGTATAAAGTGAGGGATTCGTCGAAGAGGGGAAGTTTGTACGGGGAATTATTGTTCAAGTTCCGCGCACTGAGTTCGAGTGATGAGGCCGCAAAAAAACAGAGGTAGATTGAATAGAGAGGATGAACTCTGTACTATTTTCATTGTTAGAATTTGCAATTAAAAGGTCACTTAAGATAACTTACAGGATCACGGATTGTATCGAGAATTTGCTTACAGCGTGCTGAGCACTGCCTGTATTCCCTTTTATGATAGAATGCCTTTACTTCATCCATGACTTTTATCCAATCAGTAACGGTGTATGGTACGATTGTCAAATTGGTAACGAGACCAGGTCGTGCTTTTCGTCCCCATCTCGGCGGCTTTCGCTTTTCCGTATATGTAGGAAGTGTTGGAGACTCGGCTCTTGGGGGATCACGAATCGGAAGAGACTTGATCTGTGGCGGTGGAGCTCTGAGGAAGAAAAGGGGTTCTTTCCGCCCTATGGTGTTCTCTTGGGCTGTTTCGTTAGACATGTCGGAGTATGCCATCCTACGGAAAGAGGAACTAGTCGAGTTCGGTGCGCGACGGCTCCTCCACATGGAGCGGAACGACAGTTGACTTGAACGATTTCCGAATTCCAAGATGTTTGAGATCAACGGGACGAGGTAAACGCATTAAAAGAGTATTATAGTGGTGACAAGCGGTCGAAAAGGTGCAGTGAATGGCTTTTTATGGTGAGGCAGATTTGTTTACTCCCTCGACTATGATGATAATGAGCCAAGAGCGCTTGTCAACACGTCACACTGTAGATCAATCGACGCAAACGAGAAAAAAAGTCGGATTGAGAATCGAACAAACGATTGCAAAATAACTTCAAGAGGACCTCGAGATATATAAGGAGTTTGTTTGCCTACCGATGAATGACCGCACGAACATTTGCGCATCGTCTCTCATCTGCGAGGGGGGCAGATAGTGCCCGACATGGTTCATTAGAGCCCCTGCAGGTAGGAGAAACAGACCTGTGGCTGGCCTGTGAGGGCATTTCCACTTGGAGCGTGCGAGCGGTCAATCCTCGAGCCCTTGACCTGTGCTCCCTGGGGAGATCGGCCAAACAGGTGCAGAGATGTGAAGATGGTGGAAACGGGGGGAGCGAGGGGAGAACGCATTGACGTTGCTAAGGCTCGCTTAGCTCTGTTTATTATCATGGTGCAGGGGTAGAAAGGTCTATGCGCACGGCTTGCAATTCTCTGCGCTTGAGCCCGTTGGTCCCTTGACTCCTTGGTGTTGAAAGTACCGGTACCCCACCCACGACTCATGTGGCAGTTTTTGTCGAGAGAAAAATTTGAGATCCGAGGTGGTCTAATTCAATGGTTAGCCCTAATTCAATAGCAGAAGAGATAAGTCATCCAACTTTGACCTCCCAGTTTGGAAATCACACTGATAATAATGAACCTTATGCGACAATCTCGACTATTCATCCACCCCCCTGCTCATCACGAATAGGTGCTCGCTTGCGGTGCAGTACTTTGGGCCAGCATAATCCAGCAAGAACAGAGTGCAGTACGGTACGTCAAAGTGAATACAAAGCTAAGCTCTTTCGAGATCTCTAGCTCTCCTTCCGCAAACCCCGGAGACCCATCATATAGAGCCCGCAACGTGAAAATAAAAGGCAGATCTTATACCCAGAACCCAGCTTTCTCCACCAAAAACACCTGCTCCACCCAAGACAACTTCGCTGATGTTGACAACCAAGAAAAGAAAATAGGACTACACGCGTCTCTTCTGTTATTTACCAAGATTTTGCACAGTTTTCTGAAATTCTGCCAAATCTTAGTTAGCTGAACGTTATTCTTCTTCCACGCACTAGAGATTCTAGCTGCAAGCACTGACTTTAGCTACCTCATGCCGCACGCGGACCTTGAGGTCAACCTTGCCAAGGACAGTTGGGTACCGGTGGGATGCAGCTCGACCTGAGCGAAGAGGATTTACTTCCCAAGACGACTGGTCATCAGTATTCATTTTTGGTACAGTCAAAGATCTCTGCAAAGACCTCATTCTGATTCTTGGTATTGTACAACCAAAGATCGGTTAGAATGCCGTCCGTGGCAAAGATATCGATAGACCGTATTATTGATTAGAATACAAGACCACCCTTTCCTCCCGTTTTGATCTTAATTCTCTATGGGGGTTTGGCACAATAGAGATCAAAATGAAAGAGGCCCTGAAAACGGGAGAGCCTCTCCCGTTCAACCTTAATTCTCTCTCATGGGTCTGGTATAATGAAGGCTAGAATGGGAGAGAAGGGGGGTTCTTGTATTCCGATTAATGCGGTATTCGTCTTCGTACTACACGAATTGATCTCAACTTAATTGCTGTACTTCAACCTCCTCGATCACTCAAACGTTCGTCCCCTCAAAGAAAGCGCGCAAGTACACATCAACCCACGCCCTTAAGCTCCAAACTCCCGAACCAGCAAACCACTCAAACCCCGACGTTCGGCGCCCTGCCTACACAGGTACATAGAGCACGCATCCCACGTATCAACCTTGCATAGATCACGGCTCCTTACCCAAAGATCAAACCTCCAACCTGCAGCAACACAGCACATCCTCCTCACCTGACATACTCAGACCCGTCTGAGATTCCCCTCACCAAGTTCCCCCCTCCACGCATTTCACCCATTTCATCACAACGGCACTTCCTCGCCAAGACTTTACGTACAGTACCTTGAAGAGTTTACTTTGCTTCTCAACGCCCTTGATGTGTAACCACCCCTCTCCAAGAGCTTAAGCGATACCGGACTCACCATCCATCTGCACCCCCTGCATGAGAACTCTTAACACCCACCATCCCGCGTGTCTTTGAATTTTTGACATGCATAGAAAAAGTGAGAATGAAGGCTAGAACGAACTACAGCACGCGAACGCATGTCCTTAGATAGAATTTTGGAAATATATATTCGAAAACTCTAGTTTGAATTTTTGACATGCATAGAAAAAGTGAGAGTGAAGGCTAGAAGTTTAATAGGACACGAACTACAGCACGCGAACGCGACAGGGAGGCATGTCCTTAGATGGAAATATTCTCATGCAAGAATTACAATAGCTAAACTAGGAAATTGGAATTACTTACCCCCAAGTTTCCACCAAATACCGGGGAATCCAATACCGTATTAATTGATTGGTTTAGGGCGCCCCCCCTCTGCCGTTTTTGACCTCATTGTGCCAGGGTATCTGAGAGAATAGAGAACAATGACAGAGGCCCCGAAAACGGGAGAGGGTTCGTTCACGGGAGAAACTCTCCCATTTGGCACAATGAGGTCAAAAACGGGAGAAGGGGGGCGCTCTAAACCAATTAATACGGTACCGCAAGACATCATGGGGACTCGAAAGTTGAAACCCATCCCCAACCCCGCGCAATTACCCCACGAAACCTCACCATCACTATCACCATAAGCGCATAAAGAAACAATCAACCTATAGGAACCTTTCCCAGTCGAGAGTGAAAGTTTGGTAGCGAGACGTGGTGAGATGTGAGGAGTTTTATGCAGAGAAATGAGAAAGGTTGGTGTTGTACGTAGCAATTAGAGGCATTATTCTCCTCGCCTCATACCTGCAAGTAGTCTCGCTTGGAAAATTTCTCAAGGAACCTCGAGGTCTTGTATGATAGCAAACAGCGGTAAAGCGCACTTGACCGCTCCCAGGAATGCCTTCTATGATCTGTGATATCTATACCAAGGAAAATCATCGGCATGAAAGATACGCACAGCACATCATTGACCGTTACCAAAAGAAGCTCATGAATGGAAATGGAGACAACAAGCAATGCACGCTACCGTGCATACCGAGTCTCCCGACAAGATAATCCCCAGATCTCGTCGGGGCATATGCATGAACAGATCATCTCACGATCGCTCACAAAATGATCTTTAATTTTCCGACGTGAGCACTCTACGCGCCAGCAATAACGATGATACCGCGTCGTGATGCACCTATTTGTACATTTGGAATTATCTTCAATTGACTATGAGGCAGGTACTGCACCTATAGCTTCCGTAGTGACAGCTCCAGCTTCTGCTGCAGGCTTTTCCGTCTCTGAGATGGCCTCCGCTGGCTTTGGTGCTTCTGTTGCCTGCGGTGCCTTTTCTGCTTCGGGGGCAGCTTCTGCTGGCTTTGGTGCTTCCGATATAACTTCTTCGACAGGCCTCACCGCTTCATTGAGGACGGCTTCTGGTAGCTTCTCTGCCTCGGGCTCAGCGCGAATTCCGCCGACGACCTTCATTCCGGACGCTTCCTGGATCATAGCTTCGAGATTTGACTTACGGAGGATACGCTTCCGAACTTCTGGTACTAATTCCGTGATATTGACCAAGACTCCCTCCTTCTCTGGGTGGCCATCTCGAAGACCCATCTCCTTAATCTTGACCTTTCCTGCCTTCATCTCATCCTCACCTATAACAACACATAATGGGCAGCCATTCTTTTCCGCCGCATTGAATTGATTTGGCAATTTTGGCTTGACTTTGTAGAGGAACTCGGCCTAGGAAATAGTTAGGGAATAAAGTCGATAAGTGATTCAGATAGGCTTACCTTTATGCCAGCTTCCCACAATTGCGTGCAGATGGATAATCTCTCCTTTAATAAACCCGTGAAGCCTTTACCGCCGAACGCCATGACAAAAACTTCTGTCTCATTATTCCGGACTGCCTCGGCGTTCTTGTCTACCGCCATTCTTGCCTTGGTAACAGAGAAGATTCTGTCAACACCAAATGAAATGCCAACACAGGGAATCTGAGTCTTGCCAGAAAACATGCCAACAAGATTGTCGTATCGACCACCTGCCGCAACACTGCCAACTCCGACACTTGGATCTGACGAACGATCCTCGTCAAAGTCCACAGTACCTTTTCCACTTGATTTCTTGGAAGATTTTGATTTTGACTTGGGGGCTTCCTCTCCAACAGATACGGTAGCCAGGGGAGCCGAGCCTGGAGCTGATCCTTCAGTAACAATTTCGTAAATAACCCCAGTGTAGTAATCGAGACCACGGGCCAGGCTCAAATCGAAGGAGACATTTTCCAGAGCATCGAAAGCTTCCAAATATGTGAATAACAGGTCCATATCTTCCAAACCAGCTTTCATGGATGCGTTTGCCATCAGTGCTGCATCTGCTTGCAGCTTCGCTAAGAGATCCTTCTGTCCTTTTTGTACGACATATTCACCAATCTTGTCAGCAACGTCACCTGCAAGTCCCTTCTCCTCTGTCATTTCCTTGCGTACTTCCTCCCACGGTAATTTGTCTAGTTTGTCAACTGCGGATGAAATTGTTCGAATCTTGTCTTCTGGTACCCCGCAAACCTGGAAAACTCCGTCTAATATCTTTCGGTGGTTGAGTTTGATGGTGTATCGACCCTTCCAACCAAGACCCTCGAAAACTTCGGTCGCGATTCTTACAATTTCTGCATCTGGAAGCATAGGATCATAAACTCCTGCAACGTCGAAATCGCACTGGTAAAACTCTCGCATGCGGCCCTTTGTCATCGCCGGTTGATCGCGTCTGTAAACCTTTGCAATGTGATACCGCTTGATGGCTTGGTGGTCCCGATTCATGGCTAGCCATCTTGCGAATGGAACAGTCAGATCATATCTCAGAGAGCATATTTCTCCTCCTTGGTCTGCGAGGTCATAAATGAGCTTGCTGTCCTCGCCATATTTTCCAGATAAGATTTCTTTTAATTCAAATACTGGCGTATCGATTGTGACTGCTCCGTGACGCTTGAATACTTCTGTGATGGTGGAAAAGATCTTGTCTCGAATGACCATATCCTTCCCCTCCCCTAGGCTTATGTCAGTGTTGATGCGGACTTGAAATTGGCGGGGCGCACTTACAGTCCTTCGTCCCCTTGGGAGTCTTCAACTCAAACTTCTGACCCTTGGGAGTCATACTTGAATCTTCTTCCGTGGCCACAAAGCCTTTAACTGTTCTTGAGAGTCGCTGGCTGGTGGAAAACGGAGCCTTGGACGATGTGCGCAGTCCAAGCGATGTTTTGGGTGTTGGTGGTCGCAACGATCTCGCAGATCTAACAAAATGTAGACGGAGGGTCTTCATTCACATATGCACCAATTGAATGGATTTGGCAGGTTGTGGGTGGAATATTTCTAGAGTTTCTGAGTCATTGATTGGGGTGCAGCCGCAGGACCTCTCGCGGCTTTCGGCGCAAGGCTGACCTTTTTGATTCGCTTGCACACCACACCAGGCCACAGCTCCATCCAATCCAATTCGCCGACCAAGCTTTCGCAATTCACTTTGCGCCCGCACCGTTGAGCAACCCACTTCTCGACAACTTCGCTGGCGCGCATGTAGAGCTCACCATGGCTCCCTATGCTGGGTTCGATACCGACCAGATCAAGGACAAAGCAAGGAAGGATCTCCTGTACTTGCTCGAGGGCGTAAGTAAGGACTACCGAGCCACCACTCATCTTGGGGGCCTAGCTGACCTTTGCACTCCCAGGTCCGCGGCAAGAAGAATCTGGTGATTGAACGAGGGTTGGCTGGTCCAATTGGCATATTCGTCAAATTCTCAACTTTGCAAGATTACGGCGTGGATAAGGTCTTCCTCTTGGAGAATGGGAATGCAGACGTCAGTCAGCAGAATGTGGTATTCATCGCTCGCGGAGAGTGTGCAAAGCATGCCCAGTCTATAGCCGGTATGTTCTGACAAGTTTCTCACTTTATCTCTCGTTTTTCATACACTTGTCTCATGGGCTCTTAAAAGTAGAAGATGTAGATGTATCACTCCCACTCTGCATAGTCAGTCTTGAGCCCAAGATGAATTAACAGGCTCGGCATGGGCAATAGTATCTCTCTCATCTTCATCTTAGGTTGAGCTACTGCCATTCCATGCTGACATTCTTCAGATCACATTAAGCGAATGCAGCGCGAAAGCCAGACAGGACATGAGTTTTCTATTTTCTGGGTACCTCGGCGAACCCTCGTTTCCGAAAAGATCCTCGAAGAGGCCGGCGTTTTGGGCGATACAAGCATTGCAGAATTTCCTCTCTATTTCCTGCCTATGGAGAAAGACTTGTTGTCTATGGAACTCGAGGATTCATTCGCAGATCTCTACCTTCGAAAAGACCCTACACCGACATTTTTGCTAGCACGTGCGTTGATGCTTGTGCAACAGAAACATGGTCTTTTCCCTCGAATTACTGGAAAGGGCGATAACGCAAAGAGGCTTGCAGATTTGCTCGCGCGAATGCGACAAGAATTGATTGCCGGGGAAGAATCCAATGATACCAATCGATTTGGCCTGACACCAAGTACCACTATCGACAGTTTGATCGTAATCGATCGAGAGGTCGACTATGCCACTCCACTGCTTACTCAGTTGACATATGAGGGTCTGATCGATGAGACTGTGGGAATCGCCAACAACCAAGCGGATGTAGATTCTTCAGTTGTGGGTACAGCGCCCCAGCCAGCGCCTGGAACCCCGAAAGCGGTGGGTGTGGCTCCAGCACAAGCAAAGAAGAGAAAAATCATTCTAGATTCTTCAGACAAACTCTACCATCAACTGAGAGATACCAATTTTGCCATTGTTGGAACATTACTCAATAAAGTTGCTCGGCGACTTCAGACTGACTATGAGAGCAGACATGGAACTAAGAGCACGGCAGAGTTGCGGGAATTTGTGAACAAGCTTCCAGGCTATCAAGCTGAGCAACAAAGTTTGAAGATTCATACTGGCCTCGCTGAGGAGATCATGAAACATACACGCACCGAGCAGTTTAGCAGATTGCTCGAGGTACAACAGAATCTAGCTGCGGGGGCGGACCCATCCTCGCAGCATGATTCCATCGAAGAACTTATTGCACGAGATGCCCCCCTCACAGAAGTATTGCGGATTCTTTGTTTAGAATCCTGTATCGCTGGTGGGATCAAACCACGAGAATTAGAGAGTTTTAAAAAGATGATTCTACAGGCGTACGGTTACCAGCACATTCTCACCCTCGATTCCCTCGAGAAGCTGCAGCTGCTTCTGTCGCGAACGTCCCCCATGGCTACCATGATTCCGATTTCGTCGAACGTAGCGAACACCGGCACAAAAACCAATTACACATACCTGCGCAAAGCTCTTCGCTTAATTGTAGACGAAGTCAACGAACACGATCCAAATGATATTGCTTATGTGTATAGCGGATATGCGCCCTTGTCGGTGCGGTTGATCCAATGCATTCTGCAAAAGCAATATTTGACCTCAATCACTCGTGGAGGTAGTGCGAATAACGGAGGTGGTGTTACCACAGGGGGCGCTTCTCAAGGTTGGCGCGGATTCGAGGAAGCGGTCAAGCATGTGCGAGGAGAAACATTTGACGAAATACAAAAGGGCGAGGACAAGGCAGTCAAAGCGAGGGCGCTGCTCACTGCAAGCGGTGAGAAGAAAACGGTATTCGTGGTATTTCTTGGAGGGATCACATTTACAGAGATTGCCGCTCTGCGATTCATTGCAAAAAAGGAAGAAAGTATGTAGCTCCCATCCTCCTCGAGCCCTGATGTTTTCTTGATGCTAACTGAATTTTCTCGCAGCACGAAAACAAATCGTCATTTGCACAACCTCAATAATCAGTGGAAATAAGATAATGGATGCGGCAATTGAGAGTAGCCCCTTGGGAAAGAATACTGCGCCTGCTACATAGTTTTGCTATTTTGCGGCCTCGGAGTTAAATGCTGAAAGATTAACTTCTGCCTTTCAGGCCAACCAGCCCTTTATAATAATGTTATATAATTATGAATGCTTGACTATAAAGATTGTCCTGGATTGCACTACTTTGTGAACTTGTAATAATGCCCTTCTCAATAAATGGACGTCGGAAGAAGCACCGTCGATCGGCCTGCACGTGATGGGGGGGATTGCCCTGTGGTCGGATCCATTCTCAGTTGAACCGAGCATCTCAAGAAGCTACCAATATAATCCAATATCGTACGACACGATCACCTCACGAGTACCATCGAGTCGCCCAAATACAAACGAATCCATTTCGCTCGACGAGAATACTGGTCTGGGCTCATATGTGGTTGGACTTGGGAAATACGGGATATAAAGAGGACAACACGAATGCGACAGGTGAGACGATTCCACGTGGTGATACATATAGCGACATAAAGACCTGAAGGGTAACTGACCCGTTTGAATAGATTGGTCAGGAATTAGTTCGTCGCCGTCTCGATGATATTGGTGGAGGTCATCCCGTTTAGTTGATGACTTGGGATGGGAATTGCTTCGAGTAGCAATACTGACCCCACCCCTCTGAAAATCGGACCATATATTCCCAAGCATTCGCCGAGGATCACAAGACTTGAGGGCTGTGAGATGGCAACAACAATGGATAGCCCTATGGCTCAACATGATGATTTGAATCTGATGGGTTTACAAGAACTGGACTCTCATCTGGCGATATTTGAGTCGAACCCTGGGATGGACTCGTCAACCCCAGGCACGAACTCTGCTTACGGAGATGCCATATCAACACCAGACAACCATCCTAATGCAATAATTGTCGATTCGCCAAAGGGAGGATGGTCAAGAAAAAATGTTCCAGATACATATTTTCCAATCCAAGGTGCACATGCAAGGTTTGTATCCCACAATATCATTCAGTATGTTACTGGTCGCTCCTTCTCCACGATGCTGGAAGTTTCATCGCCCATCATTTGATATGGCGCGCCTACAAATGAACTCTATTAACTCATAGACTTTAGAGTCGATCCTTATTCCAAGCCTCCATCGAGCAACGTGCATCTCAGACCAGAAAGTGCCCGCGATTCCATGGCCTCCTCGATGACCACAGACCTCGACGATGTATCATCGGCACTCTCATCCATATCAAGCAAGGCGACGTCTCCAACAGATTTCGATGCCGGTTCAAAGCAGCCTACACATGTGTCTCCTGTAGGTAGCAAACATCGTCAAAAATACGATGTACGCCCAAAGGTCTCCATACCAACGGATATTGCCCCGGCAGAATATGCAAGACAATGTATAGCTGCGGCGGAATCATCACGCTTGAACCCGTACAGTATGCACCAAGAGGAGCATGCCATGTTGCGCCGGCACCTTACACATCAGCAAGTGACAATTTACCTAAATATTCGGAATGGTATCTTGCGGCTATGGACGCGAAATCCTCTCATAGGTGTGATGAGAGATGAAGCAATTGGCTGCGCTAAAGATGCTCGCTGGTTTGACGTTGCCAAAATATGCCATGAGTGGCTGGTACGACGTGGCTACATCAATTATGGCTGCCTCGAAAACCGAGAAGCTACGGTCGAGAAGAAGAAACAACGAGGGATTAAACGAAAGAGGAAAACAATTGCCGTTATTGGAGCTGGTATGTCTGGATTAGGCTGTGCAAGACAATTGGAAGGCCTTTGCTCCGAATTTGAGGATCGATTTCGGGACATGGGGGAAGATCCGCCCCGCGTGATTGTTCTTGAAGGGAGAGATAGGATAGGTGGAAGAGTGTACTCACGCCCCTTTCAATCGAGGCCCTCGTATCCTACCCTTAGCTATGGAAGCCGACATACTGCCGAAATGGGAGGCATGATTATCACTGGTTTTGACCGTGGCAATCCTCTAAACATCATTGTTCGAGGTCAATTAGCGTTGCCATATCATGCCTTGAAACCAGACACAACAATTTATGACGCTACCGGCAAACCTGTGGATGCAAACCGAGACCAATATGCAGAAAAGCTGTTTAATTACATCCTCGACCGAGTCAGCGAGTACAAATTCAAACTGCCCATACCGTCAACAGTTGAAGGGGACAAAGATATGCTGGACGCTGGTCGAGAATCCACTGCTGAGGGATCAAAAACGATCAGCGAGGTTGAAGATAACCCAAAAGCTGATGGAAGGAAAACTCCTCCCAAACCAAGCGAAGTAGAAATGATTCCTGTATCATCAGATAGACTCACTGGCAGGGCGCATATGGAACCTGGAATCCATGCTGTTCACACTGCAGCATACAAAGCAAAGGAGATCGGCTGGCTATTACGACCTGGCGTAGGAATTGAACACGACCTGGACCTCGAAAATGCGGTGACCTCAAAATATGCCACCCTTGGCTCAGTATTTGATGAAGCGATTCGACAATATACCCGAATTGTTGACTTTACACCGCTCGATCTACGACTCATCAATTGGCATGTTGCAAACTTGGAATATAGTAATGCGATTACGTGTAACAAGTTGAGCTTAGGGGGTTGGGACCTCGATGCTGGTAACGAGTGGGAAGGCAAACACACAATGGTTACAGGTGGTTATCAACAGGTTCCAAGAGGATTGTTGAACTGCCCTCAGCCCCTGAGCGTGCGAAGACAGAGCAAAGTCAACAAAATCGTCTATAGCCCCGAAAATTCAAGCATGCCATCCACAATCGAATGCGACGACGG
Source organism: Hymenotorrendiella dingleyae (assembly GCA_003988905.1). Taxonomy (NCBI): domain Eukaryota; kingdom Fungi; phylum Ascomycota; class Leotiomycetes; order Helotiales; family Helotiaceae; genus Hymenotorrendiella; species Hymenotorrendiella dingleyae. Next base: position 43,410 of record QYAP01000483.1, read on the forward strand.
AGAAATCATCGAGGCCGATTACATTGTCTCATCCATCCCACTGGGTGTCTTGAAGCAGCAAAATATAAACTTTCAGCCAGCGTTGCCGGATTGGAAAAGGGGTGCTATCCAACGTATCGGCTATGGCGTGTTAAATAAAGTGGTGCTAGTATACAACCAAGCCTTTTGGGACGAGAGCCGAGACATTTTTGGTACTCTTCGCAACCCCCCTGATCGGTTTAGTCTGGATCAAGCGGACTATTTCACGCAGCGAGGTCGTTTCTTTCAATGGTTTAACTGTAGCAAAACCTCAGGTCTACCAACTTTGATCGCATTGATGGCTGGTGATGCAGCATTCCAAACCGAGAAAACGCCAAACGAAAAGATCATTGAGGAGGCTACAGCTGTTCTAAAGACTGTTTTTGGTCCAGGTGTTCCTCATCCTGTCGAAGCGGTCGTTACACGCTGGGGTCATGATGAATTCTCTCGTGGCAGCTATTCATACACCGGCCCAAATTTCCAACCCGATGACTACGAAACCATGGCTCGTCCTATTGGCAATCTCTTCTTTGCAGGCGAGCATACTTGTGGTACTCACCCAGCTACTGTTCATGGTGCGTACATTTCTGGCTTGAGGGCCGCTTCGGAAGTTTTAGAGGCTATGATCGGACCAATCAAATTCCCAGAGCCACTCGTGCTCCCAAAGGATTCTTCGTTGAAGCGCAAGTCTGAAGCGTTGCAACCCCCGAAAGGTTCGAAAGAAGCTCGTGTTCAGGAATATGAGATTCAAGCATGGAATGCGCTGTATCTCGAGCATGGCGATCGACCATGGAAACCCGAAAACAAATATGCCAATCCTTACCGGATGTATAGCAAGGAGAAGTGGGAAGAAGCCAAACAGAAGTGCGAAGAAGGTAGGAGACCTGGTAAAGGAAAGCCTATTCCAAATGAGGTCAAGAAAATGGTGACCAAAATGTGGAAGGAGGCCTCGGAAGAAGAGAAGAAGCCATACAACGATCGAGCTGAGGTGCAGAAAGAAGCGTATTCTGCTGCATTGGCGGACTACAACGTCAAAGCAGCGAAATGGGATAGGGATGCTGCAGCGTTTCGAGCGGAATACATCCAAGCTCATCCATATGTTCCGGGACCCAATGAGGATAGTCCGTCGAGGAAACAGAGAAGGGCGAAACGTGTGAGTGGCTATGCCGAGGACTCTGAGTCTGACGCAGAGCACTAAGTATTTGGGGGGTTTGACATTGGGGGTTTGACATTGCATTATATATTCTTGGGGAAACATGGGTGTCTCTGAGCATCATTATGGGTCATTTCGGAGCATAAGGCATTGCTGTCTATCAAGACTCGGGGAGCATATCGCATATCGCTATGTAATCGAGAACGACGGGTTATGTAGCCATTTAATCTACCACTTTCTCAATTGATGCTGTAAATTTCTGCGAGCACCCCGACACGTCGTTAAACAGACGGCTCTATTTCAATCCCTCGAAGGGCTTAAAGAGAATGAGGTCCAAGCTTGTTACCTAGTCATTTGGTTTCAAGGTATTATCTGCAGCGCTCATAAATGAAATCCGAAACTGGGGATGGATGGCTTTGATTCTCTTCCACCATTATAAAACCGAAATAATCCAATAAATCATTCGAAATAGTATTCTCCACATATTTATTTTCAGCAAAAAGAAGCTGGGCCGTTTGAATAAGGGTGTCAAAATGCCATTTGTTGCCTGAAAGCCTCGCTCGCTTAAAGTCACCTCGAACGTCAACCCCTCGGCCCCGCCAACTTGAGCTTCCATAACTTGTTCAAACCGCAACCCCTTTGCCCACAACACCTCTTTCAAAATGGCAGAAGTTGACCAGTTTGATAGCGCTCTGTAAGTTCTCTTTGCTCCCTCAAACCCAATAATTATCCAAAATTAAGCTCATTATCACCCGCAGCGACCTGCTTCGGCGCCTTGACCCTAAGCATACCACCACACATCTCAACTCCCTCATCTCCCTCGTCCCCTCCCTGACCGAAGACCTCCTCTCCTCAGTCGATCAGCCTCTCACCATCGCTCGCTGCCGCAAATCTGGCCGCGACTACCTCCTCTGTGACTACAACCGCGACGGAGACAGCTACCGCTCGCCCTGGTCTGGCGAGTTTGAAACCCCAACGGGCGGAACTGGTCTTGGTGGTTCAGACGACCAGGGAAATAATGAGGGCGCGGGAGAGGGTGCGGTTCCTAGTGAACGCGTGAGGAAGATGGAGATCAGAGCCAATGAGGCGTTTGATATTTACAGGGAGCTGTACTACGAGGGGGGTGTCAGCAGTGTGTATTTCTGGAATTTGGATGATGGGTTTGCGGGTGTGGTTTTGCTGAAGAAAGGTTTGTCTCTACTCTATTGAACGAAAGTATTGGTTTGAATACATGCTAACTACACCAGTCGCAACACCGTCTGGCAAAAGCGAAGGAACTTGGGACTCCATCCACGTCTTCGAAGCCGTCGACCGAGCCCGAACCGCCCACTACAAACTCACCAGCACCGTCATCCTGCACCTCTCCACCGACAGCGACAGCCTTGGAGAAATGGATCTCAGCGGAAATATGACACGGCAAATCGAAAGCGATCTCCCCGTCGAGGACGACACCTCCCACATTGCGAATATCGGAAAACTGGTCGAGGATATGGAGTTGAAGATGCGGAATTTGCTGCAGGAGGTGTATTTTGGAAAGGCAAAGGATGTGGTGGGCGATTTAAGGAGTATTGCGCCTCTGACGGAGGCGAATAGGGATAAGGAGGCGCATCAGGAGATGATAAATTCGATGAAGAGATGAGGGGGTCAGTTGTGGATGAGAAAATCTTGGGCGAATGGCGAATACGAAAGTTTGCTCTTTACCAATATACCACTTCATTTCACACAATTGATGGGATTTGTGAAGCTTCAAGGAAATGTTTTCAAGCAAGTTAAGTAAGATATTATATTCTTAACTTTATCATCTAGGTCCGAGGCACAAAATTATATATTGGAATTTAATCGAGGGAAATCAACCATCCCAGAATGCAACGCCTTCATTATTGCAAACCTGCTTATTCTCTTGAGTTTGTATACAGACTTGTATAATTCGGCTGACGTCGTCAGATGAGATGCCACTCTCCTCTCCAATTCACCCCCCTGAAAGATTTCGATTGGTCGAAGATGGACGTCAAGGCCCATCCGCTACGCATGGAGAAGTAGCATACATCCTACCCGGGTAGTGTGAATGGATGATACTCTAGTCCAGCCCCTCGTCTACAACTACTTGAGTCAAAAGTCTGAACACACAGACGAGCAAGGAAACGTTACGTACCCTGAAGTTCCGAGCATTTCAATGGCGCTGGGTTGATCAAGCGTTTGATTTGGGATGGAATGGGTTGAGAAGACGAGGAGTAGGGCGAGGCGTAAGTCGTTAAGTCACGGCCATGGAGAAGTCTACTTGCATATACTAACATACTGCAACAGTTGTGAGCAGAAGCGAGAAAAGAACAGCCACAGGAGGCATTCATGGCTGCTAAAAATAGAGTAAGTGGCTTCTAATTCCGGCAGTGCTAGCAGGACTTTAACTAGAATACTTGATAATTTCCAATCTAGATGTTTATACTAGACCTCGCAAAATTCTCTCCTTGGGTCTTTCTCTTCTACGTTCTACATCGTATCCCTAGCTCTCACTAGGGTCGTAAGACTCGCCACCAGGCAGCAACATTCAAACTCAAAAGCTTGCAGCCCGCCTCAACATAGCACAGCCTCCTAGTGGTTAGCACACGGCTTCGAATCAGATCACGAAATTCAACGCCACCGAATCGCGCACATCCCGTGCACTCGTGAAGTGTCGCCCTACTTGACCTCCAACGCTTCAGCCGCACTGCAGACCACGATCTCACCTCAACCTCGTACTCGGTATCAGTAAACTAGAAGACTGCAAAAAGCTATGACCTCAACATAAGCACCACAAAAAAGTTCTCGCGAATCAACATCGTGAGATGTGCTGCTGAAAAATCTGACATTGGAATAATCCAACGTTGCATGCCGGATACTCGTTTAATTCTACGCCCCTATTCCCCAATTTCCATCTTCACCCGGAACCGGGCACATGGTCCCGGCGCCGCAGACAAATCGCGGGATTACCAGACCCCAAAAAGCTGCATTGCCGTTGCATTTTGGAAAGCTGGTTTTGCTTGCATAGAGCTGAAATTCCTTGATTGGTCAAATTATGCTTGACTGCGAGGCTGGGGTCTTATTCAGGCTGAGCAAACCCCCCTAATGCAAGGCACACATTAGAACGGCTTTCTCTAGTTACAAAGGGTTGACAGCTCGGCTTGTGAGACCCACTCCGAAGCGATCATATAGCAGGGTTTTTTTTGCTGTAAAAACAGGGGGAAAAGAGTCTTAACGGCGTAAACCCCCTTGTGTTTCGTCCAATCCGATGCGTCCGCCCTTTGTACACAGTACAGCATAGCAGCCCCTCTTTGGAACAAAGATAAGATACGAATTCAAGCGAAAACGGCCTTAGTTGGACAAATAGAGAAAGCCTGATGTTTTACGTCACGCCTTACGGTCTCGTCGATCATCTGATCAATCTCACTTCAATTACAGATTCTTTTGGATCTCGGCTTCGGATAGGTCGGAGGAAAACCACGGCATAGTTGGAACATTGCTATTGTAAGGGGGCGGTGAAAAGCGAGCTGGTTTTGCTGATGAGTTGCTTGTATAAGTAGCGAGTTCGTGGAGCATTCACTTCAACACGCCATCCTTCAAAGTCCTATAAGTAGCTTCTACCACTCCCATCACTTTCAAACTCCCACACCTACAACAACAAACATCAACCAACAAATCCCAACAGCAACAACAAACACAAAAACCATCAACATGCAATTCTCCGCCTCTGCCCTCGTCGTCTCTTTCCTCGGCCTCATCTCTACGAGCGCCGCTATCATCACCGGCTTCGCTGTTCCATCGACCATCGAAGCTGGCGTTCCTTTCACCGTCGAGGTTCTTACCGCCGATTACATCCAAGCCGTCTACGATGTCGCTATCGCTTTTGGTATCTTCAGCGGTGCTGGCTATTCGGGTTTCATTGGTGAACCTTTTGCCTCTGAGTATCTTGGACCTGCTGATAGTAATACCCTCAACACTTTGTACTGTAAGTGCCTTCTCCCTTCCCATCATCCCAAAGAGTATATTTCATCACTTGTAGCTTTGGAGCATAATCAGCACCGACAGCGTAGCATGATCCTCAAGACCAGGAAACTTGCTAACTCAACCTCAGTCTCCGTCTCCCTCCCATCAGGTTTCACCGCCGGAGAGGCTACCATCGGCGCAAGTCTGTTGAGTTTGTACGGCGTCAGCGGAACCCCAGCCCTTGCTGAATACAATGTCACCATCACTGTCGGAGACTCTACCAGCACTTCCTACGTTCAGAGCACTTGAATTGTGGAAGCGAGGTACGGATATTGGCGGGTGACTTTTGCGGGGATAAATTGAATTCGATTTGGGGATAGGCTGGGGTGAATTTTGCTATCGCTTTTTGATCTGATCTGAGGGGTTTTCAGCGCGCTTTTGATTTGGTGAATTTGGCCGGAGTTCTTGATTTAGGCTTAGAACACATACTGCGAGGTTTTTGAATTGATGGCTTTACGGTGCATTGAACATGATATTCTGTCATCGATAATTTCTGTCAGAGAGCGTCGATCGGTGTACCTTTCAAACCTGTCATGCTAAACTGTAGGCGAAGAACCGAGCTCAACGAAACTCAAAATCATAATATCCCAAAAGAATGCAATCTCCCTTCGCTAAATCCCGCAGGGATATCGAGGGGACGAACTGCTATTCCAAATTTGGGATATGTCAAGATGTATTTCCAAGCTAGAATGCGTACCGTAATATCGAAGGGGGCGGGGGGTTCCAGTGTCTTATCTTGCCACCTTATAAATATTCTGGAAAATGTTGACGAGAGATGTTAATAATCTTCGAGGCCTCATTAGACAATTTGATGCGGAGTTCGGTGTCCTCACGGAGACTTTTTCGGAAGATGAAGTGATCGTTATTGCTTTCACTGTGTCTTCGTTAGATTAGAGTAGAAGTTCTTCTCGTCAAAACCAAAATATGCAAGGCTAGTCTTGGTTCGGTAGCAAAACGATTCTCGACGACAAATCTTATGAGCTGCCTGTAGATTTCGTAACTTCTTTCTAACTTAACATTGAGAGATTTCTAACCTCGACGAGTTCTTGGCTGGATGCACTTCCAGGGGAATGCATCGATATATTTTTCCATGTCTGGTCGGTAGATTATTTTGAGTGTACGCTCCGCATCGTAATTTAAAAGGTTTCGGCGTTTAACGTGACATATATAGCCAATTGGCGTCACCGCTAGTAAATGGACACTGTTCAATAGCAGTTTTGTTGCCGCTGTTGTTGAAACTACTTGAAATTTAGATCATAATATAAACCCGATGTAATGGTAGATATCTTGCCTACCTTCTTACGATCATATAGATACCGTAATATCTAGGGGGGAAATCCTAGTATAGTATCTTTACAGTATCTTGCCATCTTATAAATATTCTAGAAAAGATTTGCTAGAGATACTAATATTCTCCGAAGCCTCATTACAATTCAATGGGGAATTCGGTATATTTACGGAGACTTTTTCGGAAGATGAAGTGATCGTTAATGCTTTCACTGTGTCTTCGTTAGATTAGAGGAGAGGTTTGCCTCCTTATAACTAAAACATTTGCGGCTTGGTTGAAGTTTTGGCGTAAAATTCCTGGTTCCAAAGTTCGGCAAAGGGTTACTATGGTAGTACCATTCATTAAAAAAGGTAGGTTACCATACCTTTTTCCAAAATAAAAGGTAGGTTACCAGAAAATAAAAACTGAAATGGTATATACAAAAAACCATGGTATACTATGGTACTATTGTTATTTTTAGTCATTTCTAGGTAACTATACCTTTTTTGAATAAAAAAGGTAGGTATTTTATGGTATGGTACCATGGTATTACCATGGTAGGGAGTACCTTTTGCCGAACTTTGCCTGGTTCGGAACTTCGGCAGCGAATTGATTGTTGACGACAAATCTTATGACTCGCTCGCGTATTTTGGAACTTCTTTGCAATCTTTTTTTCATTTGACATTGAGATATTTCTAAGTTCTAACCTCGATGAGTTCTTAGCTGGATATACAATAAGATTTAATGGGACATTTTTGAAGACGTAGCCAATGTCTCTACTGGTAATTGGACACCGTTCTATAATAGTATCTTTGTTGCCGCTGTTGTTAAATCATAATATAAACCCGAAGTAATGGTAGATCTTTTGCTTACCTTCTTTTGATCATATAGTTAATCCGTGTTTTATTTTAATAACGTCGCAATAATGGTACTGAGTCTTTACAAACTCATTTGCTCCACTCTAAAATCTCAATACGGCTATAAATATACATAAGTTTCACTTACCTTCCCGAGTATCAAGTCCTAATTTATAGTCCACTTTGCCGTATTGGGAGTGTGTGTGTTATAAAACCATAATCTGAGAGAGTTGGTTGGTGTAAATTGAACCTGGAAAAAATTCTTGCAAAATACATCGTGTTTCGGGAGTTTCGCATGGAGTTATCAATAGAAGATAAAGAGAAGGGTTTTCCTTGTAAAGAAAAACTTGGAGAGTTTGAGAATATGATGTGAAAGTTGATAGAACGGAAGGGAATGCAAAAAGGTAAGAGAAATATCCTCGGCGATTTGCTGCCGAGTATCAATTTACTACCGATTCCTAGAATTCTACACTTGTCTTTAAATCATAATTACCTCATTACCGCTTGCTGTCAGCTATTTTGTTGCATGCCATTAGCCATATTTTCCGCAGTGATAGCGACAAAAATCCCCTATTCAAATCAGAAGAATTCTAGACTCTCAACAGCGTCTTGTACCAACTGCTCTTCAGTTTAACAACTGACTAACAAATCCTAATTCTATATCCCTTGCTCTTATATACCCCATCTTTACAATTCGGAAATTTCTCGGGAGGCAGCTTTGATCTGGATTTCGTCGAGTGCCTTCATGGAGAGAGCCAAATTCCAAGTAAGAAGCAATACTCCCGTTTCTCAAGAAATATGTTGAGGTTTGAATGCTTTTAGGGACTCATAGAGTAATGAAAGGGGAAGGGGAGAGGTTGGGAAAATAGTATATATGTGGGAATATAATAATGGCCACGAAACATTTACAAACCATATTCGTTACTCTGCACAATGCATACATACACTTCATAGCGTATTCCAAGTGGATACCTCTACCAAGATCACTTTTGAAAGAATATGGTATTCTTTCTATTCTTAGTAGGGTATCCATTTTTGCGTAGTTTAGAAGATGATTTTTGAAAGGATTTTTGAGATTTTTAAAGATATAAACTTTTTGGGGTTAGATTAAGCTTTCTCTTCTAAGAAAGCCTATTTTCTTATATATTAAAGCTTATTAAATGGGGTAAAAATGGGGCAAAATAATATTCAATTCTTTCAAAGATATCGAATGTGGATCAACGAGCAAAATGCAATACACGTAACTGGCGCTGTAGGGTGACTTATTAAGGTTTGGAATGTATTTTTGGACCCATATAAAAGAATGGAAAGAATACCCAAAATATAGAATGCCACATTCTTTCAAAAGTGACCTTGGCAAAGTGATCCACCTGGAATACGCTCATGGTCTGGAAGTTATCTCCATCTTCCTTCCCTTACGTTGAAAATGGAATAAGAATGAATTCCAAAATACAAATATGCCATCAGAAGAAAGTGAAAAGCATGAACTCAGACTTTGACTTTTTCTTTCTAGCGACGTGAAGTAATGCTGCAGCGCTGGCAGTAAATATAATTTTGGTAGCAACTACTCACGGACCAAAGCACTAAAAACCCCATCTCTTTACCACCATGTCGCATCTAATTTCCTACCCCAGTCCCATGCCGTTACAACTGTCCCACTTACACTCGCCACAAAGAGATCGCTCCTACAGCAGACAGCATCCTCTCTCTCAAGTACGGCGAGGATACATCATCTAAGTCTCTATATGGATCTAACAGTATTAGCTACAATAAATACGCTTCACAGGTGGGATACAAGAAAAGTATACAGTTACTTTGACAATGTCCTTCCAGCCATCTGAGAGTTTTCTTTATCTCTTTTGCGTGTTTTGCTACTGTTATGGCATTTTGTAGCATGTATTGGTTTCGAGAGAGGGTTTTTGCTTGGAAGGTTCGAAAAAACTTGAATGGATTGAAAGATGGTTGTGAGGTCCGTCGCTGAAATTGATGTCCGACTCTGTTCTTCCATTCTATGGATCCGCATTGTGCATTCTATATCAACTCCAAAAAGCGTTAAAGGTTTGGTATGGGAAGAAATTCCAGGTAGGTGGGAAATAGTAGGCATGGTTGTCGTGGCATTTTGGTTCTAAAGGGCAATCGTGCCCCCTTTCCCTGTTTCATTAAGCGAGAACCCTCCAACTCCACCAAAGACCATTCCAACACCCCCCCCCCCTCCCTCCAAAAAAGCGTACGCATTCCACATAAATCTCCCTCTTACATAAATCAAACCCTAAAAGTCTCCTCCCACTCTACAAAAGCACTATTTAAAAAATTACACTTTTGAAATTCTTCTCTCACTTCCTAATTCCTCCCTAACCTAATCTCTTCTCTTGTCTCTTACACCTAAAAATAATGATCTATTATTTCTAAGCTTCAATTATAATATATTCTTAAATCATTATAAAGAGATAAGTATTTTCTTTTTTTTTTTCTCCTTCTAATATTACTCTTAATCTCTTATATCCTAATAAAAAAGTAGAGTAAAATGATATATATTAACGTATTCTAAATAGATTAAAATATCCAATTTTATTAAGGTTATTTTTAAAAGAATATAATATTTTATATTTTGGGTATTTTTTCTATTCTTTTATATAGGTCTAAAAATAATTAAAATTCTATTTTAAACCTTAATAATTCATTATATAATACTAATAATATATATTATATTTTAAAGAATTAATTCTTTTCTTTCTATTTAATTTATTTTAAAGATTTTTAAATGCTTAAATAAGAATAGCTTTATTTTTAAGCCTTTTTAAACCTTTAAATGAATATTTATCTCGAATTCTATATCTTTAAGATTTAAGTATTATAGATTAAAAGTAATATTTAATAGGTTAAATAAAGGATCTATTTAGAATATATTATTTAAATAAATATTATATCTTTTTTTTCTTTATTACTTTAATTTATTATTTATTTCCTTTAATTTATATTATATAAAATATATTTAAATAATATAAAAGAGATAAATATTATATTTTCTTCTTTAAATTATATTTATTTTCTCTTTTAATCTCTTATATATTAAGAGAAAATGATTTACTTTTATTTAAGAAATGAGATAAGTTTAATTTCTTTTCTTTTAAATTATATTTAATTTATCTTTAAATCTCTTATATATTAATTAAAAATAATCTACTTTTATTTAAGAAATAAGATAAATATTATCTTTTATTTTCTCTTTTTTATTTAATTTATATTCTAATCTCTTATATATTAATAAAAAATAATTTATTCTTATTTTAAATATTAAATAATTATTTTCTCTTCTTTTTTCTTTTATATTTAATTTATTTTATATTTTCTCCCTTTTTTATTATATAATCTTATTCTTAAATAATTTTAAAGAGATAAATATTATTTTTTCTTTTTTTCTTTTTATTTAATTTATCTTTTAATTTCTTTTAAACCCTAAACTTATCTTTAATAATATATTAAATAATATAAATCTTTTCTTTTTTCTTATACTTTAAAATAATTATTTATTTCTTTTATTCTTTAATATAAAATCTTATTTTTAAATATTATAAAAGAGATAAATATTATTTTTTCTTTTTTAAATCTTTTTTAATCTCTTATATTTAAATAAAAAAGTAAATAAAATAATTAAAATAAAAGATAATTATAACTTTCTTTTCTTTTATTTTTATTTAATTTAATTTATCCTTTAAATAGAATAATATTTATTCTAATAATTTATTAATTAATACCTTTTTTATCTTTTTAATTTATTTTAATATCTTTTAAACTTTAATTTAAAATAATCTTTATAATAATATTATATTAAATAATATTACCTTTTACTTTTATTTCTTTTATTTAATCTTTTATATATTAAAAAAATTCTAAAATAAATTTATATAATAAAAGATAAATATAATTTCTTTTCTTTTAAATAATTATTTATAAATTAGATTTATATTTTAAATAGAATAACCTTTATATTAATTATTTATAAAATTATATTTCTTTTTATTTTTTTTCCCTTTTATTTAATCTTTTATATATTTTAAAAATTTTAATATGAAATATCTTATTAATACTTTTATTTTAAATATTTTTCTCTTTTTTTCTTTTTATTTAATTAATTTAAATTTTATTAATTTATTAATTAATATATTTAAAAATAATTAACTTTTAATTAAATCTTTATTAAAGTATATATATTTCTTTTATTCTTTTAAAAAGATTAATTTATTAATTCTATTAAAAGGTTTCTATTTATGAGGTTTTAAGATTTTGTTAATATTAATTGATTTTTGGTATATGATTTTTTGTGAGTTAAAAAAAAATTAAAAATTAAAATAAGAATCTTTTTCTTTAAAAGTTTTAATTATTAAAATATTTAATCGGTTTAATATATAACCGATATAGTTAAAATCGTAGTTGAAAATAGTATATAAATTGAATTTAAGTGTATTTTTAAGATTTTAAAAACTTTAATTTTTATTAATAGAGTATAAAAATCATATTAATTCTAGGATATTTTAATATATAATAGACTTAGAATATTGATTTTAGGCTTTAAATATAGCTCTTATTCTTTATTTATATAATATAAAGTTTTAAAGTTATAATTCTAAAATTGGTTGAATATATATAATTCTTAATTTAAAGAAAAGAATTAAAATGAGATTTTAAAATCGAAGAAAAGGTTTATTAGGAATAGTTTCTTAATTTCGAGTTATAATTTTTAAATATATCTTGATATTTAATAATTAATATTTTAATATATAATAAAGCTTTATAAATAGTTTTTTAATTAAAAGATATAATTTAATTAATACTCTAAATATAAAAAGTTTTAGAATTATTGTCACAGGCTAGGAGGGTGAGTAGCTTTACCACTAGACCAACAGTGAACTGCCCAAAAAGGGACTATTATTGGATGGAAGTCCAATATGCTACAGATCTGGACCTGTAACAATTATAAATCTAAAATTAATAGATTATATCGAGTTTTTATATAAACCTAAAAATAATATAATAAATAATTTAAACGTTTTATATTCTTTCATTTTTATAAATTAAAATTAAAGAATTTAAAATTAAAAAATCAATATTATTTAACGTTTAAAAGGCGTTTATTTATATACATTTAATATATATTATTAATATCGATTAATTAAGATTCTTTTAAAAGCTTAAATAAAACTCTAAAAATCGAATTCTTAGAAGGTTTAATATTTAATAATTAATTCCTTAATATATAAATAAACTTTAAAAATAATTTTTAAATTATTAGAAAACGCTTATATAGAAATTAAAATATTATAATAAAAAAGAGTTTATTTCTTATATTAATAGATTATATTAAGGGTTTATATAAAATAAAAAAAGATAAGATAAATTTTATTTAAGATTTAATAATAATATATATTTTTAATTTTAATTTTAATCTTAAAGATATAGGTTAATAGGCGCTATTAACGTTAATTAATTAAGGTTCGAATAATATTTTAAAAGTTATATTCTTAGAAGATTTAACGTTTAATAGTTAATTCTTAAATACGCGGAAAAGATAAAATAATTATTTTTATATTATTAAATAGGTAATATATAGAAGTTAAAATATTATAATAAAGAAAAGTTTTAATTAATTATTAATAGTAATATATATTTATTTATATAAGAGAAAAAGAAATAAGATAAGTTTTATTTAAAGTTTTAATTTTAGGTTAATTATAAATTAAATATAAAACGGAGAAGGTTAGATTTAAAGGTTAAGCCGATTCATTAAATAGGTGGCTTATTAATCATATTTTAAAATATGATTTTTCTCGATTTTTTGGTTTTTCGGCTTTTTAGCTTTAAATATCCCATCTTTTTAGAAGTTTACGTAATATAAAGTTATTACTTCTATTATATATAAGATAAAATAATTAAAGATTATTAAATAGATTTATAAATTAATAAGATTAAATATAAATTTCTTAGAATATAAATAATTAATATATAAATAATTTTATATAATTTACTTATATTATAATAATTATTATTTATTAAAAATTCCATATCTTTATTAAAAAATATATTTAAAATAAAAGTAATTTAAAAAGAGTATTTTAAATTAATATATAAAACTTTTAATTCTAATATTAATAAATTAATTTTTATAGATTTTAAGCTTTAATATTAAATATCAGATTATTAAAATCGAAATTTTTATTTATATATAATAATAGTTATAAATCTAAGATTATATATTTCGATATAATATAATTTTAAAGCTAAAAAGATTCATATTAATAAAATTATAATTATTAATAATAATAAAAGGTTTTTTAAATTTTTTACGGATTCTTTCGAAATTATTATTATTTATATATATTATTATAATATAAAACTAATATTATTAAAAGATAATTTAATTATCGGAAATTAATTATATAATCTTTATAATATTTATAATATTAATTATATTATTATATGATTTCTTTTCGATTCTTTAAAATTCCAATATAGAGTTTTTATTATATTTTTAATATATTTAAATATATTATCCGAATATTTTTATATTTAAATATCTTTTCTTTTATTCGAATTAAATTCTTGTTTATTATTTTAAAATTAATTTTATTACTTTCTTAAATTTAATATTATGTTTATTATTAATTAATAATATATAAAAAAGAGATAATTAATCTTTTATTTAAGCTTATATTATAATATATATCTTAATTAAAATAGATATTATATATAAAAAAAAAGAGTTAAAAAATAATAATTAATTAAAGGGATTAAATAAAGGAATATTAAAAAAGAAGAAGAATATAAAAAAGGAAATTATAAAAAAAAAGAATATAAAAAAATACTTTAATATATAATAAAAGCAAATATATAACTTTTAATTAATTATAATTATTTAAATATAAAATAATAATTCTTTAAAATATGAATTCTTTTTATTTTTTAAAGATTCTTTTATAATTTATTATTCTTTTAAACTTTAATTTAATAAAGCTTCAAAATATTATTTAGGTTTTTTCCTTTTATAGTTTTCTTAAGTAAGCTTCTTAAATTCTTATAATTATAATTCTTTTAAATAGGAATTAAAAAAATTAAACTAATAAGGATAATCCCCTTTTATATATATAATATAATTTATTTAAATCTAAACTTACCCTTAATATTCTTTATTTAATTCTAAGATCTTTAAAATTAAGCGAATTTATCTCTTTTAAAAAGGAAATATTTAACGTTTAATTCTACCGGATATTAAATATTTATAAATAAATAAATATTTATAAATAAATAAATATTAAATAAATAAATATTAAATAAATAAATATTAAATACAAAAAAATATAATATTTAAAAGTAAATAAAAGAACCCTTATATCCTCTTAAGAAAAAAAATTTAATATCTTCTAATTTAATATAATATTCTTATTTATATCTTCTATTATTATTTATATATTTCTTATATTTCTTTATTTTTAACCTTTAAATCAAAATATAATTACCTTTTTTTATTTTTATATATTCTTTAAAATTTAATTATTAATTTTTTTTTATATTTTTAAAACTTTTTATATATAATAATTAATTCTTTTAAGTTTTAAAATGTCTTTTAAAGAGTTTTCTTATTTATTATATATGATTTTTTAAGAAATATCTTATTATTATATATTTATTATTCTTTTTTAAGAATTCGAAGATTTCAATCATGAATGTTACAGGTCCAGATCTGTGACCCTTAATTAGTCGAGTAGCATATTGGACTTCCATCCAATAATAGTCCCTTTTTGGGCAGTTCACTGTTGGTCTAGTGGTAAAGCTACTCACCCTCCTAGCCTGTGAGAAAAAGGTTTTAAATTTATAAATAATTTCGAAATAGAAGCGTTTAATTTTATAAGTTTCAAAATAATTAATTTTATAGAATTTAAAAGTTTTAAATTCGAAATAAAGGAAATAAAATATTTAATTAACGTTTTAAAATCTACTTTATTTAAGGTTTAATTTAATTATATTTAAAAGTTATTTTTTTTAATTAATAATTAAAATAATTAATTAATATATATAATTATTAAGAGTATAAATTTTTAAAATAAAGATATAAAGCTAATAGATTAAAAGAATTAATATAATATTAGAATTTATATTATTAATTTAAGTAAGAAATAAGATTATTCGGAATAATAATTTAATATATTTTAGAATCGTTTAAAGAATTTAATAATAAAACGAATTAATTTAAAAGTTATATTATTATTATTATTATTATTATTATTATTATTATTATTATTATTATTATTATTATTATTATTATTATTATTATTATTATTAT
>QYAP01000484.1:0-31616 GCA_003988905.1 Hymenotorrendiella dingleyae
TCAGCCTCTGCTAGCGCGTCCCACTTTAAGGGCAGGGCTTAAGTCCTAAAGCCCTGCCCGCATTCACCCCTGTAAGGTGCATACATAAAAGGGTGTCATCTATTCATGTGTGTGTGTGTTCATAGCCTAAAAGAACAACGATTCATGCGACCCACGGACTTGACTTCGGTAGTTGCGTATGGGAAGACCTGAGGCAAATTCTCATCGGCCCGTCACCTTGTTTGTGTCAAATATACCGCATGTGTGGCTTTCTTTCTTTTCGCTGTAGAAGGCGCAAGCTGATGTATCTGATGTCATGCTTGCCATCTGGTGTTTTCTTTCTAAATGGGTACCCGTACTTGATAACCATTCAAATCCTCGAAATTTCACTAAGCAGAAATCGGCAAGGCCGCTCGAGTTTAATTGGTGCCGTTGAGCTTCGGTGCTTAGTTTCTTGTTTCGAAACCCCCAATTCTTTACCAAGTTGCATGATGGGAAACTTGAGATGGGATGACTTGGAAACTCGGCCTCTGTTCCACATATCGGCGCATTGTTTTTTCCACGCATGCCTTATAACTAGATTGCATTCGTAGAGTGGATAGAAGGTTCTAAGCTAACCTTCGTTTAATTTTTTCAACACTGGCTTTGAGGCAGGACTAACGCTGACCGGTTCAGCTCCTTTCGTTCAGCTGCCCAGGCCAGCATGGCGATTCGTGATAAAATAAGAGGTGTGAAGGCTTCATTGAAGAACGATGTAAATCTCACGAGAGCGCGACATGGTATTGCGCGTGGAATTAAAGGGTTACCGTGGTCGACTGGGCGATATATTAAGGCGAAGGTGCCGGTATTTCACTGGCTTCCAAAGTACGACCCAAAATGGATTATCGACGATGCTATTGCGGGAATCACGGTTGGCTTGGTGCTTATACCTCAGGCTTTGGCATATGCAACCCTCGCCGGAATACCTCTCGAAGATGGCCTTCTGTCGAGCTGGCTGCCGCCTTTACTTTACTTTTTCATGGGAACATCCAAAGGTTGGCCTGGATCCAGTTCTGAGATTCTGTGATGCCTGCTAACAATGCGATAGATCTTTCCACTGGACCAAGTTTTAGCACCGCACTCATCGTAGCCACGCTGGTCCGCGATTTTGGAAAATTCGGAGTACCCGCCGCTACGGTTGCGCCCACTTTGTCATTCATGGTTGGAGGAATGCTCTTGGTGATGGGTCTACTTAATCTTGGGTGGCTCTTTGACTTCGTTTCTCTTCCTATCCTTGTGGGATTTCTGCTTCCTGCGGCTCTGTTTGTGGTTCAAGATCAGGTACGTCCATGCTTCCCAAGATATTGTCCTTGTAACTAAATGTGTTGACAATGGGATCACTCTACAATTTGACAGCAATCTTTTGAGGAGTAGACTGACTTTTGTATGTGCAGGTAGCGTCCCTTCTTGGATTAACCGGCGTTTCCAACAATTTCATCCAGCAAGGGTCCGATATTGCCCGTAAAATTGGCCAAACGCAACCCTTCACTGTGGTTATTAGTGTCGCTACCATCGCTATAATAGTAATCCTGCAATTCATCGGTAAAAAAGTTGGAACCAAGAACAGGGCGGTATCGATCATCGTGCAGGCTCGCTACGCCATCGTCTTCATTCTGATGACGGGAATCAGTTTCGGGGTCAACAAAGATCGAAAGAAACCTCTGTGGGAGATTGTGGGCTTTAACCCGGCAGGCATCAAATCTCCAAATCCGATGCCAGATGTCTTGCTCATCAAGAAGACGGCGTTTATTGGCATAGGTCTTTTCTTGGCTGCGGGCGTGGAACACCTCGCGATTGCAAAATCCTTTGGCCGACGAAATGGTTACGGTATCAATGCCTCTCAAGAACTGACGTTCCTTGGATTCTCGAATATTGTCAATGGCGTCTTTGGAGGCATGCCAGTTAGTGGTGCCATTGAGCGAACATCTCTCAATGAGGGATCGGGTGCCAAATCCCCACTCGCTGGACTCTTTACCGCTGGCATGCTTCTGGTAGGTATCCATATATTGAACGAGGCCATCTTCTGGATTCCTCAGGCTACCGTCGCAGCTATCACCGTCGTTGCCACACTCGGAGTGATGCCCGAATTCAGCGTTATGAAAGGCCATTACAAAGGCTCCTTCATCGATTTCGTATCTTGCCAACTCGTCACAAACCTCGCATTCATCAGCGGCAGTCTCGAAAACGGCGTCGGCGCCGCGGCGTTCTTCCTCGTTTTCTACACCTGGCTCCGCAATCTCTTCTCCAGGTCTGAGATGCTCGACCCGAGTGTCCTGGACTCCAAATACGCGGAAGCGGCGACGAAGAGAGGCGTTGTGGTGCAAAGAGGTATGCACATTGTGGCTTTCAAGAACGATGTGTTTTATCTCAATGCAGAGAGGGTTATCCGCTCTGTGATGGAGGGGATTAAGAAGGAATACCCCGTCGTCTCACCCCGTCCTCGAGCGCGCCTTTGGTGCGAAGATAAAGAGCCGGAAAACTGGGACGACGTGTATAACTCCAAACGCGCCACCACACTCCGCGTCCTCATCCTCGATTTCACACGCGTAGCCTTCATCGATACCACCACCATATCCTACCTCTCAGACCTCAAACGCGAAATCTGCATCTTCGGCACGGAGGTCGAACTCCGCTTCGTCGGGCTATCTAAAGATGTGCATTTCCGCTTCGAGAGGATGAAGTGGAAGTTGGTTGATGGACAGGCGGCCGCTGGTGGGGATGGGTTGGAAGGGGATCGTGAGTTTGGGGATTTGAGATGTGCGATTGGGCGGCCGGTTATGGGGATGGGGTTGGATTTTGGCTTTGAGTTGGATAGGAAGGAGGTTCCTGTTGTGGGGTTGAGGTATATTGGGTTTTAAAGCTAAAGGGGGGACTTGAGGGGGGGTTGGGGGGCGGTTAATAGAGCGTAATATTTATTTAGATATATATATATATATTCTGTTTTTACATTGAGCGTATTTCTTTTGAGTTACTGTACAGTATACAGTTTTGCGGATAGCCAGCTAAACCAGTATTGTAGATATTATGTGTTAGATATCCTTTGCCTATTAACACGAGGATTCATGCTTCTTGTCTGAGGGGTTTGTGATCAGAATCGTCCCCCTTTTACAGTACAGTAATTTCAAGTAACAATAATAATATCACTCCGGGTCAGAAACCTGTACAGTACATGGAATATATGAAATCTCTTCCCTCGCTAGCATGTTTTTGTCAAGTGCCCTCGCTTACTAGCTTCAAATCTCTGGATCCTAGACTTTACGGTAGGCTTGACAAAGTTCCTTGTCCAAATGAGGAACAGCCACTCGGGACCCTAAGAGGCTGTGGGAATTTGGAAGGGCAATTGTTATATTTATGTTTCTGATGTATTGCCGTTTATCCATTGCGAATACAGCCTTCAGACTTGTTAGTTCTAATTACAATACTAACAAGTCATGCGCAACACGACCAAACTTTGCCGTAACTTCCTACCCACCCTCGTTATCATTTTCCAGCACCGGAAAGTCTCCTTGATTATCTTATGCTAAACTTACACGCATGTATTGCCCTATAAAGCAACACTATGTATATCACCACCACCTCATTCCCTCCCTCATTCCCTCCAACATTAACCAATCCACAGAACCATCTCCCATTGCACAAGACCCTTTTCACAGAATCCTAGAAGAATCCTTTTTTCATAAGTACAGCAGAATCCATACTCACTACCGAGAACCAGCGTTGTTATTGTTCGGATTCTTGGAGAGGGTAGGTTGGTTGTTGTAAGCGAAGAGTCGGCAGCAAGTTTGATACATAAATCCTAATTGGAAGTTGCCGTACGTGAAGCCTCGTATTACTTTTTGAGTCAGGGTAAGTACAGTACATAGCATATTGAAGTACTCAAGGAGCAATAACTAGCCGCGCAATACAAGTGGCGAAAAGGATTATGAATGATGAGAAGCACGAGAGAAAAATGCCCATCGAAGCCAGTTAGTGAGTGCTCACTCAACGATTGAAACCCATTTTCATTTCTTCATAAGTTTTATCTGACGCTTCGATTTTTATCAGGTATCAAGTTACATTTTCGTGCTTTACAAAACGCCGAATTCCAGGTGCCATAATAAAAGCTCCTGCTACCCGGCCAAAGAACCCCAGAACAATTCAAAGATCGTGAGAATCATGCTCGATTCATTTTAGCAAGTAAATTCAACGCACTTCCCGCCAGAACAAACCCACATTGATCTTTGCTCATGGTATGTTTCGTTTTAATCGTCACCTCTTCGCCTGTGGCTCTTTTCTTGAGCTTCAAGCTTACGCTTCCAGCACCGCCCGATTTCAACACTTCATATAATCCCACCGTGGAGATTTCGTCACAGGCCGTGATGAGATCGTAGTCGGACTCGTTCTCAAACGTCAGAGGAACAACGCCCTGCTTCTTAAGATTTGTCTCGTGGATGCGCGCGAATGACTTGGCGAGAATGACACGTCCGCCGAGGTATCGAGGTTGTAGAGCAGCGTGCTCACGAGCTGAGCCTTCGCCGTAGTTGTGCTCCGCCACGACGAGCCATTCCAATCCTTGGTCTTTCCATTTCTGGGCTAGTTCTGGAATGCCAGAAGTAGAGCCATCAATGTCATAAGCAACGTTAACTTCGCCCGTTGCTGCATTGGTTGCCCCGATCAGGGTATTGGCAGATATATTGGGAAGATGGCCTTTGTATTTGAGCCATGGTCCGGCCGCAGAAATTGTATCAGTAGTACATTTCCCGGTGACTTTGTAAAGAACACGAAGACCTGATAAGTCATGGGAGGGAAAGGGGGCGAATGGTTCCAGTAGTGCTAGGCGATCTGAAGTTGGCGAAACGATAACAGGTGTGGAGGGAGAGGGCTCTGCGGACGATGGAAGAAAATCAGGGTTACCGACTTCAAATCCAAGAGGAGGAAGCTCGGCGCCTGAGGGGGGAGAGAAGCGGAACTCTGCGCCGGTTGGTGTAGTAATGCTATCAGTCAATGGATTGAAGGAAGTTCTGCCAGCGTATGACATTGCGGTGACAATTTCGGGGCTTGCAAGGAAGTTCATCGTATCTGGGTTGCCATCATTTCGACCACGGAAGTTGCGGTTATATGATGTGAAGATTGCGTTATTATCCCCATTTGCGACGCCATCGGTACGCTTCCATTGACCAATGCATGGCTGTGTAATTACTTTATCAGCTTCAGCTAGACGACATTTGAGGAGAGAGTTTCAGAGGAAATAGGATTAAAAAGCTGAAGCTGAGATATTTTATGAGGAGATGGTAGTGTTGAAAAATAACCAAGAAGCGAGTTAAAAAGAAGAGTAGTTAGACCGCCACTTACACCACATGCATTTGCAAGAACAATACCACCAGCCTCCTCGAAAGTAGATAGTGTTTGATCTCTTTCCAGTGTAGCTCTAATTTGCTCACTACCAGGCGTTACAAAGAAGTCCGTTGCAGGTGTGAGTCCTGCTGCAGAGGCTTGTTTCACGAGATTTTCAGCTCGAGCCATATCTTGATAGGAGCTGTTTGTACAGCTTCCAATCAAACCTGCGGAGACCGTCTCTGGCCACGAATTTTGCTTCACTGCATGAGCAAATTGAGAAAGCGGTGTAGACAGATCAGGAGTATTAGGTCCATTGACGTGTGGTTCAAGTGTCGAGAGGTCAATTGTGATGAGCTCGTCGTAATAAGCATCTTTGTCTGCGCGAAGAAGATTCATAAGCGAAGGACTCGAGGCAATTGTCTGTGCCTGGAATGCTATCGACGATCGACCAGTCGATTCTAGATATGGAACGTGGCTATGGGAGAACGGGAACAAAGATGTCGTTGCACCCACCTCCGCTATTGAATACGTTAGTATAAATCTCTAATTGAACGGGGTGCGGACGGGATGGTCCCAGGTAACATACCTCCCATATTACATATTGTTGCCATTCCAGTACAGCTGAGAGTGTCCACACCAGGTCCATGGTACTCAATGATGAACCCAGTTCCACCGCGGACCGTTAATCTTCCAGCAAGATGGAGAATAACGTCCTTGGGTGATGCCCAACCACTCAATTGCCCCTCAAGTCGAACGCCCATAACCTTAGGGGCTTTTAATTCCCATGGGGCATCTACTAATGCATCTACAGCATCAGCACCACCAACACCTATCGCGATAGCTCCTAATCCGCCAGCATTTGGAGTATGACTGTCTGTTCCAAGCATCATCAATCCCGGCGCTGAGTAGTTTTCCAACACAGTTTGATGGATAATTCCAGCTCCCGGCGGCCAGAATTCAATTCCGTATTTGTTAGCTGCAGATTCCAGAAAATTAAACACCTCCTTGTTTCCCTTAATTGACTCCGGCAGATCAACATCAGCCCCGCGTTCTCCCACAATCATATGGTCGCAGTGGATGCTGGCAGGGACTGAGGTCGAAGGGAGGTTGCAGGTCATGAATTGAAGCAGCGCCATCTGTGCAGATGCATCTTGCATGGCCACTCGATCTGGCTTGAGCTTGAGATTTGCATTTCCCCTAATGTTGAGTCCATTGTCTGTGTTGGATAGAAGGGCTTCTTCGGGGTTATCCAGATGCGAATAGAGAATTTTCTCAGCTAGTGTGAGCTGTCTATCGGATCCTAAGACTCGGCGGACTTCTTGAAGACGTTTCAGAAGCTTTGGATATGGAGGAGTTCGGGATTCAATATCTGGTTGGTAGTTGTGGGAGGTAACGACAGTCGCGAGGCCTCGAGCGCCCCGAAATCTGAGGATGCTTGCGGGGTGCGAACTCTGTTGATGTCAATTGGCTGCAATTATCAATGTCAAAAAAGACTTACCCTTGCAGCATACCTGCCACTGTTTAGAAGTCCTGCCCTCATGGCTGTGGCGAGGCAATTGCGGAGGAAATGTTCTGGGGAAAACAAGAAATTTTGTCTGGGGAAGAGGAGCATCTTGCGATATCGGTGCTGGGGTTGGAAACGGAGGGCAGCCGATTGGCCACACAGCCACAACAGGGTAGCCTTGGGTAGAATAAGAATTGTCTACTCATAAATCTCCCAACTTGCTCTACTTCCCATCATGTGCCATCAGAAAAAGAACATTTCTTGCTGCTTTCTGTTTCATTGGTTTGGTTTCTCGGCCGCTCTCTGTTCAATTTTTGAAAAATGTAAAGAGAAATAAAGCTACCGGTTCGAGCTTGTGTAGCCTCCTCGAGTCCTCCTATTCTGGTTGAGGCTTGTTGTATTTTTTATCCCTTTTTATTTACTTTTATCTAAGAGCGGCAAGTTGCAACGTATTACGAGAGCGAAAGTTTGCTTGTTCGTGAAGTTGCCACTATTGATATTCCTGAAATTTGGGAAGTCCTTTCGCGCTTCTTTTCAAGACCGAGAGAATCCTTAGGCTAAGCGAAAATCTCGAATCACATCGGGATGTAAGTGTCTGAATTTCTCAACCAGGTGACAAAAGCATATGCAAAACGCATTCTTCTTTCCGGATTGGCAATTGGCCGACAACTGCTAACTGAAGTGCTTGTTTTGTGACACTTAGTCTGATGAATTATTTGGGAAACTCCACGAAGTCTTTCTCACACTTTAAGAAACAGTCGCTTCAGACAGCATACCAAGAAGTCATGATAAATGTTAGCTCAGGTATCACCTTCCATCTACCGCTAGGTAAGAGGGTTGGAAAAATAGAAATTGTGTAGAACGCATGTTGCTCAGCTTAAGCGGGCTTCATTACATGAATTTTGAGATTTGAATATTGTTTGAAAGACCCCAGACGCCCTGCCGGATTTCAACCAGTTGAAGAGTTAGGCATCGCGCAATGCAATTGAAAAATAGTACAATTTGGAGAGGCAGAATCGACTTTTGACCTTAGACATGCTTCTACTATTGGGGGATTCCAAAGTGGCACCAAAAATACTCAAGAGGCAAACAATGGCCAATAGTGCTGTGACGCTGTCTTGCATTCCATTTCTTCGGCTTTGCTTGAAGAGTAGAGGGGGATAGCAGAATTTGGAGCGGCGGAATCAACTCTTGGCCTTGGACATGTTTCTACTATTGGGAGATTCCGCAGTGCCACCAATTACTTCAAAGGCAACCAATCGTCAATAGTGCTGTCTTGCATTCCATCTCACCGGCTGCACCACAGCCTTGAAGTGTAGAGGCTAACATCCAACCCCAAAAGCTCAGAGTAGGATAGCATGAATTGAGAACGTCCCCAATGGCCACTTTCCTAGAATTGAAGGAGTGCTGCGAACGCCATCATCCCCCGCCGACCTACCTAGGTACTTAGCTAGGCATTGGAGCCGCAGAGAGCAACTTCTGTTCAAACCTGCCCTCGCGTAACCCTCAAGGAAGGAACGGGTGGGTGGCTCTTTCTGCATTGGGGCGCCGCCTTTGGTTCGCTTCCCTGGCAACCATCAAACCTCGCCCCGCCTACTTCTTCCCTTCTCTCTTCCACTCTTCCCCCCAACCCAACCAAATCGAAACAACAACACCAACCCAACCCCATCTGTCTACAACAATTCTCATTTCGATTGAGCCACCAGCTCGTGCGGCTGCAGAGGCTCCGCGAGCTCACCTTTCAATCGCGTCTCCGCGATCCAAAAATCCAGGTTAGTTGACTTCTGCTCTGCTTCAGCAATTATCCATTGCATGCTATCATATCCTTCCGCGATACAACTCTCCATTTCATTCTTCCCCAACGAGTCCATCGTCTTCAATGGTGAAGCATAGCTGGTTTGCGCGCGCGCGAAATATCGCGTGGTACTGGCTTGGCCACTCCAGAGAAGCTTTGGACGCAATCGCCCTCCAACCCTCACAGTCCCAGCGATCTTCCATTGGCAACGTGCTGGCTTGCCCGGTCATCGTCAACAGCCATCATGAGGCACTGCGTCTTAATCAGCCCTCTTTTCTCTCCCATTTCAAGTTCCGTGTAGCTTTTCCCCCAATATCATGAAAAGATATTCACCTTTCCTTCCCCGCTCCGCAATTTTTAGCTTGCGATTTGACAATTTTACTGACATGACCAGATTCGATACCGAATCAATCCGCAGAAGATGGCGACAGAAGCCAACATGACGGCGGAGAGGCTGGCTATGGTCCACGCCGCAATGATGGTAAGTGCTGATGCATTTGGATTTGGGGATACCTCAGCCGTATCAGTTCAAGAAACTATTAACACCAGCAATAGGAGGAGCTGGGCATCGGCCGAAAGGATACCTTACCACTGCAAGATGCGGGTGGATTGCCTATGCCTCAACTTGCCAGGCCCAACATCGCGCAAAACCGCGTGGCTGCGTATTGGGGTAAGTGATCGTCTGTGCAATGAGGATTTGATAGAGAAGCAAACGCTAACATCTATGGGTGCAATTAGACGTGACCTTTGATGATGTGAACCCAGAAGATGCCCTCCTGGATACCATCGCCGACGGTCAACTTTACAGAATGAGGAACAACGCGGCAGGAATTCAGCCCGGTGGCCGTGGCGGATTCGCTGGTAGAGGTGGCCGTGGAGGAAGAGGTGGAGGCCGCGGGGGCTTTGGCAATGTTGGAGGCCGTGGAGCCTTTAACGGAAATGCAACAGGCCATGCGTCCTTCAATGGCAACACTGGTGGTCGTGGAGGCTTCAACGGCGGCGCCATGGGACATCGAGGTTCGCAAAGGTATGGTGACGACGTCGTTTAATTCAAACAGAAATACTGACAGACTTCTAGCAATACACCTGCAGGTCGACAAGCTTTTCTTGACGACTCAAATCGCCGTAATCAAACTAGAAATGTACACTCTAGTGCGAGGATAGAGGCGAGCCTCGCTCGACTCCGAGAAACCTCCAGTCTGAATCAATCAGCACCCAAGAAGCCAAAAAGAGTCACCAAGGGCGGCGCCATTCGCGACATCCACCTAGCGAGTTATCAACTCGCGACGCCAGAAGCGTTTTTTGCTCACGTAGCAGCAGCGCAACCAAAGGCAACACCGAAGACAGACTCTACGGCGCCACCAAAGCCCACCCAGCAATCTTTGGGGCAGCCTCAGACTGCACAAGCGAGCAATGGAGCACCTAAGCCCGCAGTCAAGGCCGCTACACCTGATATTCCTCCACCTCTTCCAAAGGAGGGATTATCTGCTTCAAGATGGGCAACGTCTGTCGCAAAGGTGGATATTACTCAACCAAAGGCAACCCCAAAGACAGAGCCTACGGCGCCACCGAAGCCCACCCAGCAATCTTTGGGGTTGGCTCAGACTGTACAAGCGAGTAATGGAGCACCTAAGCCCGCAGTCAAGGACTCTACGCTTGATATTCCCCTACCTCTTCCAAAGGAGGGATTGTCTGCTTCAAGATGGGAAACGTCTGTTGCAAAGGTAGCACCAAAGACAGAGCTTCTGGCAACACGCCCGCAGCCAAAGGTGGATCTTCCTCAACCAAAGGCAACCCCAAAGACCTCCGAGCCCCCAGCACCACGTCCGCAACCAAAGGTGGATCTGCCTCTGCCAAAGGTGGTAGTAAAGACAGAGCCCCTAACGCCAACCCAGCTTAATATTATAGCTCCACCTCCAGGACTTCAAACTATCCGAACAGCTATCGTCGATATATTCGCGGGCAACGATAATCCTAGTCCAGGGTGTATTAGACTGACTCGAGAAAATGATCGAAGCCCGATCAAGGTAGTACTTGATGTTGGTTTCAGAAAAGCGCTCGTAAATGAGTCCATCCCAGATGATGCGATCCAAATGCGAAGAAATATTCTGAAGATCAGACCCGTTCACACGCAACCTCTCAAAATCTGGACAATTGTCTTCAAAGTGGTTACAGCAGCCCAGGTGTTCCACGACATGATCCTCCAGGACGAGTTCCGTCCATCCAGATCTTTGTCTACAGCGAACGAAGAAAAGGAAGTCATTGTTGAGACACGTAGCGCAAAGCAGTTGATCGCCATTGTTCCAGAGGCGATTCCTACCCAAGTAAAACAAGAGCTATTAATCGACATCAACGACAACAATGATGAAGCCCAGGAGCCTAAGGTCCCGGTCAAATCTGCTATGACAGACCTCGCCTATCTCGCTGACGAGGTGACAATTGACCTGACAGTCTTTCAACTAAATATGTATCTTCAAGGGAGTTTCTTTGAGATGTTATTCAACGTTGAGTCTGAGCTTGGCTATGATGCTTCGGTAGAAGCCATTATGGCCTCAGCGCCTCATATGGACTTCGCACGCATGTGTGTTCTGGTGTTCTTTCGCAACTCGGAAGTCTTTACTCGCTTCAATGATGAAGAAGAAGAGGCGTATATCGAGGAGATGTTGGAACGGATCATCAAGAGAGGAGTCTCTCAACGAGACAAAACTCAAGCTGCCCTCGAGGCCGAACAACGCACCAGTGACGGTGTCCCCAATGTTGAGAGCAACGCAGTAGCTGGAGATTCTCCAAGTATGGTAACTTCGGAAATCAAAGGCTCGGATCGTATCACCTACGCCGTTGAAGACTTGATGAAATTGCGCAGCGCCGGCATAAAGATCGCCAAAGAGTTGTTGCCAAGACGCGAGATGCTCCCTCAAGTTCAGTCAAATAGGCCTGCAAACCCAAACCCAACACCGGCAGTCAACTCTGCAACTTCAACACCTGCATCTGTATCCCAATCTGCAGATTTGCGTGGTTGGCAGGTATTTGCAAATGCCGGGCCAGAGGATCCCGTCCCAACTCCTGTAACGCCAACCATAGCTGGAGATTCGAGCGACAAAGCTTCATCGTTGTCGAACGGCCTTTCCCTGACAGACATGCCTAAGCCAACGCACAATGTGCAAGATCATGCCAGCCCACAAAAGGTCAAGGCAGCGGCCACTCCTGTAGTTCAGAAACAGCAGCCCAGCGCATCTATCCAAGGATGGCAGGCTTTCTCTACTGTTCAAGAGGAGGAACACCGTAGAGGTCTTGCTAATGATTTACCGGCACAACGTCCCGTCCAAAACATGCCAGTTGCAGGCAAAATTTCCACAAACCAGCCATCATCGGAAGCCACTCGGCAGACTAACAAGAATGTCGAACAACCTCAAACCGCTAGTAGAGGTAAAGCCCATACCCCAAAAGATTCTGCTGCCGAGAAACTTGCTAATTTTTTTGAAGAACTTCGTGTCAATAGCAACGATGACTTCCGTTCGTTGACAGCGGCGGCCACTGCAATCAAAGCTGGGTCTGAGGACAAACCAGAATTGACCAGCTCATTGCCCAAAGGCGCCGCTGTATTGGTTAAACCAGTGCAGAGTGCAAAACCAGAGTTCGTGGCATCTGCTGCAACTTTTGTACCGCGATCATCTGGGCCATCGGTGAGCGTCGAATCCTCCACAAAGAAGCAACAGCCAGCCAAAAGCTCTTCTCAAGATGCGGAGATTATCAAGCCCATTGATTTTTCCAAGGCTCCTGGATTGTCAGCATCGAGGTGGGCGAGTCCCAATGCTGAACCGGAAGTCAAGCCAATTAAGAGATTCCCAAAGGCTCCCATCTCGTCAACCTCGAATTTGAGCTCGCCAGTATTTGGCAGTCCGGTTCCAAACAATGCTTTACACGTCCAAGGCAGCAATTTCATGATCCCTTCGACTTTCCAGCCCGTCTACCAGATCATTCTGATCCCGGATCCAGTGACTGGCGAATTGAAGGAAGTCACTGGCATCCTGAAATCAGGCCCAAGTCCAGCCCAAAGCTTCTCGATGCCAGCGGCCCATCAAGAAAATGCATTCCCGTCGTTCCCGCCGCGACCTGATATGCATAGCCGGCATATTTCCAACGAGTCGTCCGACACAGACACTTTCTTTGCGCCCGGTGCCCTCCACACCAAATCAAGATCTCAGCGTACAAATAATCAACCAAGAGCAGCACTCTCGCCTGTCCGCCGTGGTGAGAATGTACATGCACATCTGCAAGCACGGCTTGACCAGAGTATGGCGAATCGGCCGTCTTTCAATCATTAGGAATAGCTAGATTGCAACTTGCGAAGGAGCGCTGACCAAGTACAGGATGTGATGAAGTTACTTTGTCGATGTGGAAAAGATCCAAAAAAAAGCTGCAATGGATGTGCGAGGTGGTGATTTGAGAGATGATTTGACATGTTATCATACCAGGCGACCGAGCAACGATAATGTGAAAATCATCGCAGGGCAACATAGCTAGTCTTTTGACAGAATAGAAATCTATCTTTGCTCTGCAAATGTCTTGCCTGCTTGAATCCCGATGTGACGTGTAAAGACCCCGTAGTTGTTTTGAAATGACCGCGTGCTAGTAGAAAATAGATTCACGCCATTTGGTAAGCACGGTAATCTTGGCACAATAATAAAGGTCAAAATAACAGAGGCCCGCAAACCGGAGAGGGCCAATTATTGCGGTACTCGACATCTTAGAATAATGCATCAATGAGTTTGTCCATGATTCCAATGGAGTACCGTCCGAAAAAATCCGGGGATAGGAGAAGTGCGACGCCACAAGGGAGATTTCCATGATCCCTGTAGCGAACCCCCGATACGAGTAGTTTCAACGACCTCCACCTCCACTGCACTGCAAAATCATACACCACATTCTTTTGAGCGGTCTGGGATACGCACTTATTCCCAATATGCCACCCTCAACCGCCACTGTCACTACGTCTGCATCAGACAAGGATAGCAAGGCGACGACACGGTTGCGAGCATCGCAGGAAGACGACTCAAGTTCCACCGCCCCTCCTTTGGAAGTCAAGGAGCATGATTTCTTCTGGACATATACAGAGGAACCACATCGCACACGTCGACAAGCTATTATAAAGGCACATCCGGAGGTACATTGTCAAGCTTTCTCAAGTTTTCTACGTACCAGCTAACACTGTCCTTGCAAAGGTCACGAAACTCTGCGGGCCCGAACCTCTCACAAAATACGTAGTCGTCTTCGTCGTCTCGATCCAGATCCTCTGCGCATATCTCCTACAGAATACACCTTTCCTGTCATGGAAGTTTTTCCTCGCCGCGTACTTAATTGGTGCTACTGCGAACCAGAACCTGTTTCTGTCCATCCATGAGATTTCACACAATTTGGCATTCAAGAGTCCGGCGGCCAATAGAGCCATTGCAGTGGTGGCAAATCTGCCAATTGGAATTCCCTACAGTGCCTCTTTCAGGGTATGTCAAAATCGCCAGTCTGGTTTAATACGGAATTGTGGGGGGGGTGTTGGGAAGTGGCATGATGGAGGGACATAAGTGCTAACTTTTGAATTAGCCATATCATCTTACACACCACAAATCCCTCGGCGTTGATGGCCTCGATACCGATCTTCCCACCGCCTTGGAAGCCATATTCCTCGATTCGATATTTGGAAAAGCTTTCTTCTGTACCTTCCAGATTCTTTTCTACGCCCTGCGCCCCATGTTCATCTACAAAATTCCTTTCACGGAGATTCATTACATGAACATAGCCACCCAAGTCCTTTTCGATATCATCCTCGTCAAGTCTTGCTCTCTGCACAGCCTCTACTACCTGATTCTCAGCTCTTTCCTAGCTGGCAGTTTACACCCATGCGCCGGACATTTCATCGCAGAGCACTATATCTTTGACCCCCCTGCCCCAACCAAGGATCCTTTAACCAACACCCTAATCCCAGAGACATTCTCGTATTACGGTCCCCTCAACTTCCTGACATACAATGTGGGTTTACACAACGAACATCACGATTTCCCCGCCATCCCGTGGACCAGATTGGGGAAACTGAACGAGATTGCTCATGAATTCTACGATGATCTACCTAGGCACGAGAGTTGGGTAGGCGTCATCTGGAGATTTATCTTGGATGATAAGGTGGGAATGAGATGTCGAGTCAAGCGAAAGGAGGGCGGACGAAAGGTTGGAGCTTGGAAGGAGTCGGAGGTCCAGGCATAGAAGAAGTACACCACCGCTATCCGTGTCAGAATGGCACAATGTAAATTTGTTATGAGACGACGATATTTGACGCTGTATATATTGCTTTCGAGAGGCGACGATATCACAAAAGTGCATCATTGGCGTTTCGGAGGTTCAGGGTTTAGTCCTGCAATTACAACTACATATATGATATTCGATGGGCGCTTGTTTCCACATTTGCCCGACCCTTGATACTCAGCATGCAAAATGGGACAAAATATTCAGAAGCTCAAACTTTTCCCATACTACTGGTTGATGATGCCGTAGTCCGAAGCTAACTTCCCCCTTACTTTCCACATTACAATTACATCCTCAAAACTAAGCAGGTGACGAGCAAGGTAGTGCGTTGCCCTGCTCTCCATTTGCAGCCCTCCCGTACCGTCGGTGCCGAACCGATAATCTGGGGCCAGAGAACCTAGGTCGCAAATTGGAAGGTAATAAGTATTTCTGCTTTTCAGCCAGAAAAATTCCACAAAGTGCTATAATAGTGAAAAGACCCGAAACCATAATCAAATGTCAAGAAACAGAATATTTTAAAGTTGTTCATTTATTCTCATCTCTCGCTCTCTATCAAGAGCTCAACGCTACTTAACTGTGCTTTCCCCCCACCAACACTACGCCATAAAGCAATCCGGGACGAGCGAGAACGGAAAAACACCACCCACTCATTTTGGCGCGCAGTTGCAATAGAATACATAGAGATAGCTGGAAAGAAGAGAACCAGTTGCTCAGATTCTTGGATATCATCAAATCCAGCCATCATTTGAAGGAAATCCAGTACTGTCTGACCCCTGTCAGGAAAAATAAAAGTAAAGACATCGTCTGTTGTGGTTCGTCTCCAGTCCCAGATTATTTATCAAAGTCCTCTTGAAAATCAAAAGAATATTATCTCAGACCAAGACAAGGCCATGAGATTTGTCTGCTCAGGTGAGTACATACTCCTGGCGGAGCCCAGGTTTCGCCCGATTTCTGTCATACGCTGCATTAACAACCCACCCATCGTACAAGCAAAGCACTCTTTCTAAAAGAAAAGATATGCAAGCAAAAAGCTAAGCAAGCAGAGAGCTGCTACTATTTGCAACGGAACTCCCTGGGAGCTCTGAACCCGCTGTGCTACTTCGTTGACAGTCGCATTCGAAGTCTCGCCCGCGGCGACCTTTCGCATGCGTAGACCAGCCTCCTTTCCGTAACTCGCAATTGTAGCTTCTGCCTCGGCCAGCTTAGCTTTAACTTCTTCATAGGACAAAGGCACGTTTGCGGCAACAGCGGAAATGTTGGAGCTTGTAGTGGCAGGGTTGTTTGCTGAAGCTTTGGTGTCACTGACGGACCGGGCGTTGGTGGGCTCTTCTTCAACTCTGGAGGCAGTAATGGATGGAGCTAGAGAGCGTCGGTTGGTGGTCTCGGGGGTGAATGTCTCTTCGGGTGGCGATGGTGAACGGTATGCTGGAGGTGCTGTTCCGCTGGTTTGTGGTGTCTCGAGCTGCGTTAAAGGTCAAATCAGGGTAATTCGAGAAAAACACTGAACAGGATAGGGCTTTACTTACAGTGCCATTAGATAGTCCGCTAACTTTATTTCTCAAAGGGGTAACAGCTGCCGCTGCTGCTGAGCCATCGGCGGCCAGGTAAACGACTCGGATTTTCTTTTCTTGAACAGAGGATTTCTCAGCATCGTCAACATGTTGCCACTGTAGTGTATTAGTATCCAGAGCCATCAACTTGGAAGCGTCTGATCCTTACAATAGAACCGGTGCTTGTAAACTCCTTATCTGCGGTGATAGCGACTGATTGGACCAAGAACTTGTCTCTGCACTTCACATCAAGAGGAGGTTCCTGTTTCATAGCCTGCAATAGAACTGCAGAGAACCGATCAGCACGGCGACAACCGCGAATCCGCACATGTGCACATACCAGTGACCTCGACCTCCTTCCCTGGCTCAACTCGGCCGGAATTTGGGCGAACACAGTATCTATGCGCTCGGTTAACGGGGATGATCGTTCTTCTTGATCGAGGGTCTGGAGACATACTGTTTGGGGGCAGTCGTCTTAACCTGTAATAGTAACCAAAGTCAGAATCATTCTTCTTCGAGTGACAAGAATACAGATCGAAGGCGTACCTTGAAAGCAATAGGGGTGTGGTTGGGATTTCTGATCTTTAAGGTTTGCGACACCTCCTGCGTGAATGGTCCTGTCGCACATTAGAAATAATCCAAGGCATGGAGAGGGCGCCGTACGGTGGAAGCCCAGCTCTTGCGGATCAATCTCGACGGACATGATTGCGGGTAGTGGTGGGTGGTGGTGGGTGTAATTATGAAGGTATTCGTGTGATCAAGAGAGTAGAGAGTACGTGTTGTTTCGAGGACGGAACTAAAGGCCACGGATCGTTGCCAAGCGCGCGCTATTGGCGGAAAGAAGGGAAGAAGTTTGGAAGAAGGAAATGGTAGTGGAAGGAGCGGGATGAGGGCAAAGAAATGATTTGGCTGCACGGGTTGAGTTTGTCTTGACGGCAAGTGGTCGTCGCAAGGCAGCTCGGTCTCGCTTGTTGGTTGCATCATAAACCGTCTGAACGGTCCTCGCTCAAAATCCCCGCTAGTTCCCGAGCTGCGAACCTGATCTAGGACCATCCAGGACACACCCGAGATCATTCACTGCGCCGGCCTTCTCTCGACCTGCTCTTCCTGCGGCTATAAAAGCTGTCAGCCTTTTGACTGCAGCCTTCCACAAAATAATCCACTGTCAGAAACACCGAAACCTCCACCTTCACCACTTACCGTCACAAATCACCCCACCATGGCTACCCCGTCGGACTTGAGCCAGCTCTTGGAGTTCGGCTTCGAGAAAGAAAGAGCAGAGATTGCCATCAAGAAGACTGGAGGACGTAAGCAGTATTATATGCCTTTATTACTGTGCTTTTGAAACTAATTTATTATCTGCAGTTCAACCGGCCTTGCAATGGCTAGCAGACAATGAAGACAAGCCCCTCGAGGACATCAAAGCTGCCATGGCACCAGCGAATTCAGATGAAACCAACCCAAGCATCGAGCCAGAGCCGTTGCAGCCTGGCGAGGTTGCTCAATCTTTGATTTGTGACGACTGCCAAAAGAGATTCAGAAGCGCGCAACAGGCTCAAGCCCACGCCTATAAGACGTAAGTGCCCAAGGCGGGGTGGTTATTATCATTACTAATTTTTATCGCAGAGAACATGAAAACTTCTCCGAGTCGACTGAGGTTATCGCACCACTTACAGAGGAAGAGAAAAAGGCTCGACTTGAGGAGCTCCGAGCCAATGTAGCTGCGAAGAGAGCTGCACAGGCAATTGTAGACAAGGAGGAGCAGAAGAAGAACGAGGTACGGCCCGACATTGCTGCTTGTTTGGCAAGCCTATTCTTTTACTAAGCTGCTTGTTGTAATCTGGGAGCTGACTCTTTACCTTCTAGAAAATCCGCCAAAAGGCAACCCGAGAAATGCAAGATGCCAAAGAGGAACTAGCGAAGAAGGAACAAATCAAGGCCGCCGCCAAAAAGCGTGAGGAGAAGCTCGCCGACATTGCAGCCAAGAAGAGAATCCAGGAGAAGATCGCAGCAGATAAGGAGGAACGTCGTCTAAAGGCAGAAAAGGCCAAGGCCGAGCGTGAAGGTCGTGCTATTGCAGCAGCGGCTGAGCCAGTAGCCCCTCCCCCTACCGAGAGAAAGACTGTAGTCCATACAGAGGCGAGATTGAGATTACAGTTGGCAAGCGGAACGGTCCAAAAGAGTTTCGGGGTTGATACTACATTATTTGAGGTTGCTCAGGCACTCCAGGCAGATGGCGCACCTCAAATAGAGAGCTTCATGACGACTTATCCAAAAAAGATATTTAGTGGAAGTATTGATTTTGCCAAAACTCTGAAGGAGGCCGGATTGGTTCCCAGCGCTGTCTTGGTCGTAAAGTAAGAGACGGCGATATGGAAAAGAAAAGCGGTTGAGATTCAGGGATGTTGGCGTGGCATTTGGGGGGCGTTGGGATTAGGTCGGTGGCATGATACTGGCACCGGAATCTGGCATATATTGATCTGCATACCTTGGACCAGATAATTGTAATATACCCAGCAATAAGAATGCAACGCGCACTATTGCCCAAGACTTATTGAATTGTGAAAGACATTCATGTCTCTAAATGGTACCGCATTATGACAAAAATTTTGAATCACACAAACAGCTCAGTAAGAAAAAAAATGTAGTCCGCAAGCAATTGCATTTATATTACATTGCACACTCGATCAGTCCTCGCAATTCCTCGTCAATACGACCAAAGAGTCTCTTTGAAGACCGCATCTACACACTTCGCAGCAACCATCCGCCAGCATACTCTAGCAGCTAGCCACCTTCCAAGAACAAAACCCCAGCCACATAATGTTCTACTGTACCTTGCCGAGAAGCAAGAGTCTAAAGTTAAGGCTTTCTCTCGTTGAAAGCTATTTCCACGCCATATGAGAACCGACCCATGCACACGATGACGCCTAGCAAACACCAGGAAAAACAATCTGATAATGATATGGCTCCAAACGCCATATAGCAAGTCCCGCTACCAATTAGAAACACATTCAGTTGCTCATTCTCTGTCTTTTGGCATCATTGCCAACGCCAGGTCCGCCAACATTCCCGTTAGCTGGTAAATCGACCAACGGTGCCCTGGAGTCAACAGGTCTTTTCGATGGTGGCTTGTACGAGTTCCTGTTGGCCATCGGACTGGGACTACCCGGAGCGCCGATTCTTCGCATGTTATTGAGTTGCGGGTTTGCAATACTGGTGGTCCTCGTGGTTGAAGCGGCTGCGGGGGTTTGTGATGCTGGGACATGTTTACCGTCTCGAGCAAGAGGCTTGGAGCTCTTATGGTCAACACCTTCAGATCGTCTGATGGACGGAGATTCAGCATGCGGATTGAAGGCTGGGATATGGTTTGGTAATGGAGCAGGGGGTATGTCGGCGGCCTGTCCTGCTCGAGGTAGTTTCGCTACCCCTCTAGCGGAGAAGAACCCCGCGCCTGGGGGAGGCAAACCCACGTCGTTATCTGTGATAGGTTGCACGGTTTTGACAGGAGAAGGAGGGCCAGATCCCATGCCATTGCGACTAGGTGGATTCAAGGCACGCACTCCTCCTGGAGCCTGTGCTGGAATTGGTCTTGACTGAGGGCCTGCATTGGGTGGAGGCCTCATCCCTTGGGGAGGTCCACCGTTGGGAGGTCTAGAGAAACCAGAGTTGGGAGTCTGAGGATTCGCTGATTGATTCCCGTTGTACTGAGGCGCTGCGTTCTGGGGACGAGCAGAAGGGGCAGCCATAGACTGTGCACCTTTCACTGGCGGTTTGTTTTGGTTGTTTTGATTAAAAGGTTTTCCATTAGGAGCCGAATTGACATTTCGTCCCTGAAATTGACGAGAAGGATCCGAGAGGACAACCTCGTCTGGATGAGCATTGGGATCTGCTAAGTTGAAGTCTGCATCGTCAAAGTCTAGATGAAGTCAGAATCTGCTTCTTGAAAATGAGTTCTTGACTTACCTCCAAATTCATCTTCAAGCTCCGCGGGTACTAGAAATCAAGGTTAGCCGAATATCGTTTTGGGGTAATGAGTCTTACTCAGAGCACTAAGATCACCCAAGGTACTTTGTGACCTCTCCTCCACAGGCTTTGCCACTTCTGGTTCCTTTTTGATAGGAGCAAAAGTAGAATGTCGATGGAGATTCTCAACATCCCACTTCGTGGGGTGGGCCTTGACTTTCGTAACCTTTTGCAAATATTCCTTGTCGTAAATGCAATTGCCCAGTACATTTCCAAAGCTCCTCAAAGCTCTCTTCAAAGCATCAGTTGCACCCTCCTTTTTGGCTTTCTCAAAGGCCGCAGCTTTGCCCTTGCAGTTTTCCATATGGCCATAGCCAATGTCTTCATGAAATGTACCATCACGAAGAGTCACCCGAACAATCACCGACAAGCCCAAGCTAACCTTCCCGGTCTGCGCGTTTTCATCGACAAAATCAACCTGCAGCTCTTTGATTTGACTTGACCAGCCATTGAATCCGAACACTTCATTTGCGAGCTGGATGGCTTTCTCCGCTGCCAGATAGTGTACTTTTCCTCCTCCAGGCCCCGCTCTCGATGATATGTATTCCGGACCCAGCTGTTTCTCGAGCTTGCTGGCGAGTGTAACAATTTCTTGTGCAGTGTACTCATTAATTCGCGGTTTTACTTCCTCGAAGGGGTTCGCTATGACGCGACCGCCCGAGCTGAGATGCTGCTCCCCAGGCCTGCTGGTGTTAGCAATTGAAGGAGGAATTTCTCGAATTTGGAGGCTTACGCAGGCATCTTGAATGGTAAGCGGATATGCAGCAAAGGGAAGGGTGGTGGTGTTTTCACATCTATGATGATGTTGATTGCTGATAATAGATGGGGTCGCGTCGGCGATCGCGTGTTGATTCTGCGACGCGATCCTGACCAACTTTGCTGCCTTGGAATCGCCTGATCACGTGTCGAAAATTTAAATCTGAATGTTGTCCAGGGGAAAATATAAATATTGACAATCCGTACCTAAGGACATTTGTACTCGTAGGTTCAGCGTTCGTTTTGACGATTTTGACTAGGAATGCCCTTTTTTATTCTACAAGCATCAAGAAGACGGGTGAAGGGCTGCCACATCTAGGTTACCCTGCCATCTTTTCGGCACTATTTTTTCTGTGATTTGTTGCGATAATTTTTTGATTTTGTCCAAAACAGAAATCATCCTCCGGCTTAAGAATTACTAGATAATTTAGAAGATATTTCCAATACGTATGGCGCAACAATGATAGCTCCTACTTAAGTAGAGAGTGGGCATCGTATTTATCAACATCTCTATCGTGCCTCGGCACGATTAGATCTCAAAGCTCCATATGTTCATAAAGCCACCGACCTCACCTCGTCACCACCTCTCTCGGTCTTTCTTTCCCTCTCTTGTATCGCACAACTCTTCAATTGTTTTCCAAAATGGACGCCAATACCCTTTTCAACGTCAAAGTAAGAATTGCCACGTTTCCAGAGACTCACCAATAGCTAATCGAGGTCCCCAAGAACAAAGTCGTCTTGGTGACAGGAGGGGCTAAAGGAATAGGACGCATGATTTCAGAAGGCTTTGTTGCAAATGGAGCCAAAGTATACATCTCCTCTCGAGATTCTAAAGCATGCGAACAAGCTTGCAAAGAGCTAAACGCTCTAGGTACGTAGTCTCAATACACGGTACTAAGACGCAAGCTAACTCCTCCTCTTCCTACAGGCAAAGGCAGCGCCTACTCCATCCCCGCAGACTTCTATAAACTCGATGACTGCGCACGGCTCGTAGAAGAATTAAAAAAGCGCGAATCAAAACTCCACGTCCTCGTCAACAACTCAGGGTCCAATTGGGGCGCCCCCTACGATGAATTCCCCGACGCAGCATGGACACGAGTCCTGACCCTCAACCTCACACGAGTCTTCACGATCACCCAAGGCGTAACTCCTCTCCTCGAAGCCGCTGCATCTCCCGGTGACCCAGCGCGCGTCATAAACATCGGCTCCGTCGATGGGATTCGTGTCCCTTCTCTCGAGACCTTCAGTTATAGCGCCAGCAAAGCCGGATTACACCAGTTGAGCAGAGTGCTGGCACAGCATCTGGGCAAGAGGAATATCACTAGCAATGCGTTAGCGTGTGGACCATTCGAGAGCAAGATGATGGCGGCGACCTTGAAGAATTTCAAGGATGCTATTGTGGATGGGATTCCGCTTGGACGGATTGGGGAACCGCAGGATGTTGCTGGGGCTTGCTTGTTTTTGGCGAGTAAAGCTGGGAGTTTTGTTAATGGAGCTACGATTGCGCTAGATGGTGGAAGTTTAGTGACGGCCAAGTTGTGAGGTTGGTGTACGGCTATGGTTGGTATTTTTATGACCTAATGAATTTGCCATTTCTAGTTGATGCTCTTTTACATTTGCTCTTGCTTTGTCGTTCTTCATTTTGAGCTTTTGAGTTGATATTGGGCACGTTTTTATCTGTTGTACAATTGTACCATTCAAAGTTGAAGCGCATCGTTTTCACTCTTTGAAGAATTAGACCTTGAATCTTTGCTTTCCAACTCAGGCCTTTAAATGTTCACTTGCCTTTACCACAACTTCTCGAGTGTATTCCTATTCTAAAGAACAACCCCTCCCATTCCTCCATCCCCAAAATTCCCTTCCCCCGATTTCCAAATCCTTCCTTCACCTTCAAACTCCCGTCTCGGAGCTCTCGCTTCAATTACCGACCGACGACCTATTCACCGTCCTCCCTCACCACATGCTACTTAAATGCTAATAAGCGACGTGTTCTCCATAATTCAGCGTCTATGGCGCAGGTTGGCCTAACAGGTTCATAAAAGTACTTTAACACCTAGTGACCGCGCTACCTATTAGTCTCTTTTTTAACAATTTTTTTGGGCTACCACCAGAAATGGTCGAGGTCTTTTTTTTTTTTTTTGTTTACTGGGCCAATTTGATGATTTTTCTTCTTCTTTTTTGAAATGGGAAGGGCCTATTCACTGTCTTCCCTTACTACAACCCATTTGAATGTTAATTAGCAACCTACTTCTAATAATCTAACGTCTGTAGCGCAGCTTAGATTGATAGGTTCATAAAAGTACGGTAACGTCTTGCGACCGAGCTACCTACTACTAATCTCTTTTTGCAATTTTTTTGGTTCTTAATTTTTCTCTTTTCCTTTTTTGAAGTCCCGACGAACCTATTCACCGTCCTCCCTCACCACATGCTACTCTACTTAAATGCCTATAAGGAACCTACTTGCATCCAATAAGCGAGCGTCTATGGCGCAGCTTAACCTAGTAGGTTCATAAAAGTACGGTAACGCCTTGCGACCGAGCTACCTACTGCCAGAAATGGTTGGTCTTTTTTTTTTTTTGAAATTTTTCTTTTTGGTTCTACTGAGTGGTTCCGCATTTTTTCTTCTTCCTTTTTCAATACGGAAGGGTTGTTTTTCGAGATGGATATATACTATGAGATTCGATGATTCACTCACGTGTACTGCGCTTTCCAGTACGAGGCTTTTTTCGGGCTGAGAAGAGGTGGTCAAACATTATGCCATTACTAACGAATCAAAAGCTTACTCTTGAGCATATCCTTATTTCATTCGAGTCCAGAAATTTGGCAAATATTTATTGCCGGCATATTCGCACTCGTTCCTCATCCATCTTTGCCTCTTCATTTTCACCTTGTTGCAGAAGGGAAAAGCGACGGCTAGATTTCAACTAACCCCAATATGCTTTAGGTATTCAAAAGAGGGTGTAATAATTCTAACACGCAGCCAGTATTAGCCAACATGTCAAGCCTTCAGTCAACTGGTTGAAGTTCGAGTGGAAATGGACGGAGAGAATTTAGGTTAGCAAACCCCACGGCGCGAACAGAAAACTTGCATCTTTGCATACGCGCACCTCAAGAGTCTCTCTGACCTCTTCTTTAGTTTGCTTTATGCTGATGCCAAGGTCGCTGGCATAACCACCGCAAAGAGCACAAACGCCTATATGGCAGACCGCCTATTAATCCACTCCGAATGAAAATAGCTTTATTTAACTACCTAGGTAAGAGAAAACAGAAAATGTCAAATCAATACCCTACAGATTCCATTGCATCTTTACCACCGCCTTCCCAAAGCCTCTTCCATCCGAGTTCTAAGCTTGCTACCGAATCAATCAGCACCACCGAAATCATCACTCTTCGAAACCCTTTGAAGCTAGTAAGTTTCCAAAGTAGTCTTCGTTCAAATCGCTATTTGCAAGTCATCCCCGGTGCGGTTGATCAGAATACCCCAATGCTGTTGGTGTACTGGCATACCAGGAACCGTGTCCTGGCACATCAACATCGCGCCACAACTGTTACCCATGGAATCCTGCCCCAGTTGTTCAACAACCCAGAGAATGTACTCGGCATTCCTTGCATCGGTTTTGCGGGGGTCGACGATGTGGGGATACATTGGGCAATAGGGCGGACCACACCCATCCTTATCATCATGTTCAGCCACGTTGGTGAGG
Organism: Hymenotorrendiella dingleyae; assembly: GCA_003988905.1. Taxonomy (NCBI): domain Eukaryota; kingdom Fungi; phylum Ascomycota; class Leotiomycetes; order Helotiales; family Helotiaceae; genus Hymenotorrendiella; species Hymenotorrendiella dingleyae. The sequence goes on from QYAP01000484.1 coordinate 24,961, forward strand.
AATTCAGTGATCTTTTTCGGGATTTCACGACCCTTGTACTCGGGTGTGATAGGGTAAGACCGATGAAGTGCGCGCTACAGTCATCTCGGATGTGAGACTAGGAGTCGCTTGCTCGTTCTCTGTTACCGCATGATCCTGACTGGTAATAGAGCCTATATCTTCGTTGTCCTCGCTTTCCGTTGTTGCACGCTGTCTCTTCATGGTCCTAAAGAATTATTATAGGGGGGAGGGGGCTCGTTGGATCGTGTTTACGGTATCGAGGTGTTCGGGCAGCGAAATAATGCCAAAGGGAAATATGTCGTAGCGAATCACCATCTCTTCGATTGGCACCAATGACTCTCTTACTGTTCATGGGCATCTAGAGCCCAGGCTTGTTCTCAGTCTCCAGACTTCAATGCGGTCTATGCAAGCGTTGTGCTGCTATCGGCATATAGTAGAATCAACTCCAATCAAGAAAGCTGAATATTTTACAGAATGAAACTTGAAAATTCGATTCGCGCCCACCAACTAACCACCTCTCAATTTTTCGCTCTTCTGCACTTGCACTCGATACTCTCCTACCAGATCCCCTCTACCCAGACTTCCTCATTAAATCCCACATCCCATCTTGACGCATTCCTGGATAGTAGAAACTCAATTCCTCGCTTTCTCTGACCAGTATAACTAAAAATCACCCCATATAAAAACTACAATACCACACCATCAACTCTTGGCAAGAAGTAGAAAGCCACAGTAGATCGAAACTTATAGAATTCTTCAAACATAATCCGCAAAAGAGAACGAGCTTGGAACAATAGGCGCGTCAATCCTTCCCAAAGAACCGAGCAGGAAGAATCCAGCCACTTGACGGGATGATGATGGTTGAACTGTAAATTTAGTATTGTTTTTGGAGTATACTGTAGATTCCATATGAGTTGCGAGTTAGCTTGTTGCTGCCGAATCAGGAAGTGCTACCGGAATACTGGTGCTCTTTTCGAAATCTAAGTTGTGAGACAGGCTTTTGGCTATGAAAAAGGTAGCAGGTTTATGGGGATATTTAATACCTATGCCTCTTGCTAGATCATGTGGTATTAGCAAAGCATTATCGCGGGCCAAGGAACAGTTGTATCGAGTCTGAACTCGGAAAGTTCACATCACTGCCATTTTTATACCCCTCAAATCCACCTTCTTTCTTTCTTCTTCCCTCCCTCCCCGTATGACAAACAGCTACATCACTTTATACCAAATTCCAAGAGAAGTAGTTGAAGATATACTCAAACTTTACCTTCCTACCATCCTACCACAAACAACACGAAACACTGATAGCTTCATACCTACTATCGGGCTTAAAGTTATGGAACTCTCTCGCGAATGTAAAATCAAGCATGGTAAATTATAGTGCTGGTTGTATTTAAGGAGTAGGCATGGTAGATGATGAAGTGTTCTAAGACTTTGAATGCTTCTAAGAAAGATCTAGGATATTGTACCCCTTCTAGACGTGTGCAAACCGAAGAGGAGAAGAAAGGATTGCTGTATTGCCAGTGCCAGCTTGCAAGAATTGTGTACCACTGCTTTCAAACCTGCTTTCGACGGCTATTTTTCATGGGTGTGAAATGGAATGTAGTAGTTGCTGTTGAATTTGGGAGTACTACCGAAATAGAAGGAATCCTCTCAAATCCTGGGAACACATGAATTTTGTAAGGGAATTGATACTGAAGATGAGAGGAAGTGAGGAGGCGAGAAAGTATTAGGGGGTTGAATCGTACAATACCAAGACCAGGAGGGAGTGGGACATTGGTACCTGTGGCTTGTCCACTAAGGATACTTGTCTGGCATGGCCTCAAAAGTTCAACTCTATATTCGAGTAGCTTCTCTTCTCTGTATTTTCCTCCCAACAGAAGAACCACCACGTTCAGAACGCGAAATAAGTCGATATAAATATATACTAAACAGACTTAGTTGGAGCATCTGGGATTTTTTGGCACTTTGAAGGGTGCTTGGGTTGCCGAAGAGTCTATTTTGTAGGAACAAAGTGTTTCTGGCGGCCCAGAAAGGGGGGAAACTTGCCTCCCACGCCCTCGAAAGCCTCCTTCGCTTCTCAAAAAGGCTAAAATTTGGGGATTAGATGAATGAAAGAGACAAGAGGTTTTCTTGTTACTGTAACTTTGATAAGTGAGCTCGCGCCCACGATTGCTGTCGAGGACGTTGCTTCCCGAATTATAGAACCGAATCACACCCCTCGGATGCCGCTCCTCTGAATCCCCTCAAGTCTCCCCCAAACACCTTGTTCAGATAAGAGCAGATAAGGCAAGAAACAAACGCGCAGCAAAAACAACCACACCAATTCTCCAGCCTACCTCCCTGTTCCCATCTCGGGCCGCAAGCAGAACAAATCCTTCGGCATTGCCGTGAGAATATATGCAATGCATCTACCCTCCGTCTCATGTACCAACCAACCAACGTATTCGCGCCCTCGATTCAAATCCTCCCAGTCACGACCTCTTGACATAAAAATGATGGCATCATCGCATCCTACCTCTCGCAAGAAACGAAGCAGGTGTGGCTGCCCTCACTGCCTCCTCATTATGGCCCTGCTATCTTCTGGTTGGGGAAAGGTGGGATTGCCATATGTGGCGGCCGTCCTTGCATGAATTTTCCCAGCGGTTTAAACCCATTCCACCAGCTGCATGATGAGAGGGGTGCAGGAATCCAAGTTCGGAAAATGACGCTGCCGATGTTTACTTTTGACTGAGGTACTGTACCTGTACGTCAAAAGTAAAGGGTTGATGCACTTGATGGATGGTGGTTGATGTTTGATGGATGGTGGTTGATGTTTGATGGATGGTGGTTGATGTTTGATGCTGGGGACTTGGATGGACGATGGTGCAATATTGGGAAGGGGTTCAAGACCGATGTGGCCAACTGAAGCGCTGGAGAAAGTTGGTTGTCCTCCACTTTTCGTTTGGCGCTGTGTGATGTTGCGGTTTGGTGTTTGGCTGCACAGCACGGAGCCAGCGTGGTGCTATCGTGGCATGCAAACGGTTTTGTGTCACTGCTAGCGATTCCTTTTGCTTGTGAGAATGGGACTAAGTGAGGTTTTGTTACACGTCAGCAAACTATCTCCATACCAAGAACTTAAGAAGTTAGTTCGATAGTAAGTAACTTTCGTACTACTCCACCAGTTCCCCTTTCTCCATCTTTCAATTCCCCGAGTCGAGCTAAAACTCTCCCCAAAGCTCCAACAAGTTGTAGTACCCGGGAAACGCGCCTAAGTATCTATTCGATATATGCGGACGTCCCACACCACTTCCGTTTTGGCACCCCTCCAACTTCAAAGCCGCGTATCAGACGACGTGCTGGACGTGGGGGAAATCAAGTTCGCACGAACGATCTGAACAGAACATGATGTCATCGCACCCAAGCCTTAACCAGCAACTTTTGATTTGTGGTAATAATTTATATGATCGCAATAAATAGAAACTGATAACCTCACTAGAGATAAGATGAGCAATTAAGGTTTCGGGCTGCGCAACACAAGCTTTTATTCTCCCGTCAAATCAAGGTACGAGGGGCGCGCCACAAGCGGTGGCACGGTGCGATGACTTTAGATGGGGCCGGGGCATGATCCCCTGTTTCTCGCCTGTCTCTCTCCGCTGCCGAGATGTTTTTAGAACACGACACCACGACACCACGACACCACTACACCACTACACCCTCAAGTTAGTCCATTTCCAACATCTGCAGGCCAGAGAGACTGGGAATCTTGTCTGGTAGGAAACTGGTCATCCTGCCTGGTCTCTTGCTTGCCTTGGCACGGATACCAACATGCGGGCTTGCTAGATGCTATGCATGGCCACAAGATACAACCCCATCGCCAATCTGGTGGCAGCGTAGTACGACCGTTGACCCACCAAGTGGCAAGCGCTGAGCCCTCTTTGATATGTGGGGAGTGTGGAGTACTGGGAATAGCAAAAGGAGGGGACGAGGGGCCGGCTGAGCTGCACTGGGAACACCTTCACAAGCTGCGTACAGTATCTGCTGTACAAGGAGGGGTGCCGATGATGACGCCGTCTCAAACGCAGGAGGAGCGTTCATTGAATCCTGACCTCATTTGCCCCTCTAAATGTTTCTGGTGGTACCTGCCCTACGAACAGGTTCTTAGAGCGATTCAAGTCTAGCCGGGGAGAAGAACAGCCGGTACGAGTAGGAGTTAAATAGGTCGGCTCTCGCATCGTTTGCATCTCTATTCATTCCTCATTCACTCAACTTCATCTACAACTACTTCCTGAAATACCACAGCATCAAGACTCCATTCCAAACCACTCACTCACATCAATAACTACTTAATCCAACCACCCATCATGCCTCACCACCACGCCCAACACGCTGCTCACCAAATTCCCAAGGGATTGCAGCGAGTAGCAGTCCAAACAAACAAGAACTACAAGGCTTCGGGAATCAAGTCCTATGCCTACCTCTTGAACAAGTGGGGTTTCGAGCCCACCAAGCCAGGACCATACTTCCAACTCAAGCAAGAGACCGAATTCACACCCACCTTCCATAGATTCAGCGGCAGCGGTTCTCGCGTTTTGGCCAAGAAGGGTCCCTCCAGCACTCCTGGTTCTGCCTCTGGCACTGCCGTTGGTGAGGTTGGAGCAGAAGACGTGCAGAATGACTCTCTCTACCTTTGCCCCGTATCTATTGGTACGCCAGCACAAACTTTGAACTTGGACTTTGATACTGGATCTGCTGATCTCTGGGTAAGTTCTTCTACACTTCAATGTTTGGAGTTGCTAGAATTTGCACTTTGCAATTGTGCTCAAGATTTTCTGGAACAATAACTGATTATATCTACAGGTCTGGTCTACTGAACTTCCAAAGAGCACCCAAAGCACCGCCGGACACACAATCTATAACCCTACCAAGTCCTCGACTTACAAGGCGACTTCTGGTTCCACTTGGCAGATTTCATACGGAGATGGCTCTTCGGCATCTGGCACAGTTGGCACAGACAATGTCACCGTCGGTGGACTTGTTATCAAGAACCAGTCCGTCGAGCTCGCAAAGAAGATGGCAGCATCATTTGTATCAGGCACTGGCGATGGACTTCTCGGTCTCGCATGGGGCAGCATCAACACTGTCTCCCCCAAGGCAGTCCAAACTCCCGTCGAAAACATGATTACCGAAAAGGATATCCCATCTACCTCAGAGCTCTTCACCGCCAAGCTCGGAAGCTGGCGTGATGCTGCTGAGCCTGACAAGGGAGAGAGCTTCTACACTTTCGGATACATTGACCAAGACACCGTCACTGCTTCCGGCCAGAGCATCGCATACACACCTGTCGATAACTCGCAGGGCTTCTGGCAATTTGCCTCCGCCTCCACAGTTGTCAACGGCAAGACCATCACTCAATCTGGCAACACCGCCATTGCTGACACCGGAACCACTTTGGCCTTGGTCTCTGACGATGTTTGCACCGCTATCTACGGCGCCATTCCAAACTCCACGTATGACGACACCCAACAGGGTTGGTTGTACCCATCGAGCACCACTGTTGACGACCTCCCCGTTGTCACTTTTGCCGTTGGCGATACCCAGTTTGCTGTTCAAAAGGAAGATTTGGGATTCGCTGATGCTGGTAACGGAATGATTTACGGTGGTATCCAATCCCGTGGAAGCATGACCTTTGATATCCTTGGAGATACTTTCCTCAAGGGTATCTATGCCATCTTCGACCAAGGAAACCAACAGTTCGGTGCTGTTCCACGACCGGAGCAAACTCAGAACATCTCGGTTCCTCCTGCTGAGACCTCCTAGGTCAGCAAACAACCAACCAACTGTACACTACACACATTCTTTTCTTGACTGTGATGGATGGATGAATAATTTGTAACACTGATAAAGGAAAGGGTTGGGCATGGCGGGGTTTTGGGGGGCAATCAATACATGGATGGATGAGGCGGTTATGCGTTTATTACTGTTTAATGCTTTGGCTTTTTTTGCTCGAGGTGTTTATGAAATTGAAATGAAACATGATCATGACTTTTTCAAATATGTTTTGCATTTTGTTTGAGATAAGTGAGTGTGGGTGGTGACTGAGGTGTCTTGAAATTTTACGTGGGTGATGGTGGGGGTTTGTGGTCGTGATGTTTGCTGGGGGGCGCGTGTGACGCCGGAGTGGTTACACTTACCTCACTTTGCCATACTTTGACCACGTTAAGCAAGAATAAGAGGAGACAAATTTTTGGCAAGCTCCCAAGAGCATTCAGAAGGCATTTTATAAGCTTAGTTGCAAAATCCCAGCCGAAATGCTAGATATAAATATGCAAAGGAGAGTAATGATGAAATTGTGTAGTATACAACAATTACAACTACACTTTTCAGAGTTTAGGTTTGATTTTCTTTGCACGACGAGTGGTGTATGTGTAATGCTACTATAGTTATAGAGGGATATTGGTGCACAAGCGAGTTAGAGTGATGGCATGATAGCGTTAACAGATTCACTTTTTCTCGCATCTAGGCTCAACAGTAGGGGTCAGGATGGAAATTCGAGGTTTGGACGGTACCATAGCAACGCAGCCGAAAATCAAGCTTTGAGGCGTTTTTATATATTTGTGACCTTTTACGTATTGTAGGGATTGGTTTAGGAGATTATCCTTTGGGGGGGGGGGGGGGGG
>QYAP01000485.1:0-48266 GCA_003988905.1 Hymenotorrendiella dingleyae
CTCAATTGGTTATAACAGATGGGTTCTCCTGTCAGCGTAGTAGCTGTCTGAGCCTATGGTCCCAAATGTCACCTGACGATCCCGTGATCGTAACAATTATAAGAACCTTAAAATATATATTAATAGAATCGAATCTATATTATAAGCGTTATATAATTCGTTTATTTCTTGAACTTTTCGATTTTAATCGTTTATAAATATTTAAATAAAATATATAAAAATAATTCATAAATTAATATAATAAATGAGAATATTATGATTCTTAGAAAATAATTAATATCTTTTAAAAGTATTTTATTATATATTTATAATTAATATTATAATATTTAAATTAATAGGTTTATTTATAAATATTAAATTTAACTTTTTTTTAAATATAGATATATTATATTAAGTAAAAAGAATTATTATTATTATATTTTAAAGTAAAAAAGATTAATATATATATATATATAATATTATTTAAAAGAAATTAGAATAATAATAATAATAATAAAATAATTAAAAATAATTAATAAATATTATTTATATAATTATATATAATAATATAAATCTACCCCTTAAATTCCTGATTTCGTATAAATCTATCTTCTATTTTAAAACGGGGATAGATTTATATATCTTTTTTCTGAAAAGGGGGGTAAATATATATAGTTTTTCTTATTTATTTATCTCCGATAAATTTATATTATATGTTTCAGAATTAAAATTTATCAGAAACGATTCCTTGTATTCGGAGCTATAATTTGAGTATATTGCGATTCCGATGCAATTGTTGTAGCGTGTAGAATATGAGTTTCAAGTTAGGGTGGTCGTCGTACGTCGGAGGGGGCGGGCGCCACCTGTGGCTACGAACCACCACACCGGCGACGACGAACCTGCATGCAGGCCCCCTTTTCGCCGCGACGACTACCCTACTTCTATTCCTGCATTGCGCACTCAATATTAATCGTATTATAACAGCCATATGCTCAAATTATAGGGTTTGAAGTCGCGATTAACATGCGTTTTGAAGTGGGGGGTAGATCTTTGATTACATAATCGGGGAGAAGGGGCCTACGCGAAATCGCGACCGGCGTCAAAACGGGAATAGCATCGCTTATCGCGGCGAGGATCGCAGCCAGGGTCGCACGAACCAGTGGCAGAATTCTGAATGTGAGTCAAAAATGACGCTGTGATATGACTGTCCGGAGGCAGTCGGGGTGGTTTGGGTTAGTGGTTTGGTTGGTTGGTAGGTTTGTGGGTGTGGGTTAGTGGTTTGGTTGGTGGGTTGAAGTTGGGTGTGAAGGTTGTTGATGGTGTGGTGTGAGTGTGTGGTGTTGGGTGTGAGGTTGTGAAGTATAGTCTTGTGAGGTTAAAGGAGGAGAGGGTGGAGGGGGGGGGGATTTATAGGTTGTAAGGGGAGGAGAGGGGATGTTATTGTGAGAGAAGATTGAGGTGTATACGTGTGCTGTGAGTGTGTTACTGTGTTAGTGTTGAGGAAAGGAGTGAGTTCTGGTTTTCGTTATTAGGTTATGAAAATGCTGCTAGCATAGAGAGTTTGCACCAGGAATAGTGCTAGCCAGTATTATTCAAATCAGCATAGAAGTACTACAGTACAGAATATTCACTATCAGTTTCTCAACTCCAAATTCCCAGCTTTCAGAACCCAACTCATCAACATTCCAAGACACACATCCAACAAAACATAACTCCTCTCAACAATCATTCATTCATACATTACCTCTATTAACAATCCCCCATCCCCCAAAAACCCATACCAACACTCGCTTTTCTCTAGACAATAAACCCAAGAAAGATAAGATGGGAGGTATTGCTTTGGATGGCGAAAAGTGTTTTATTGTATTACATATTGTATTTACTTGGCTGTGGAAATGTTATCAATATACCTCCCATCTATTAACATCCCTTTCCCCTTTCCATCATCCCATAATCTCCATCATCCCATCCCATCCCATCCCATCTATCACCCCTCCTCTCATAAATCCAAACCTTTCTATAAGCATTTCACCTCCAAACTTATTCCCTTACTCGAAATTGGAAAGTCCCTATTTAAGCCCTTATATTGAGAGCGAGGTTTGACTCATTGCCCCACTAAGTTCATGTAGTCCAATAGTATCGAGAATATACTATAGCTAACTGCAATGGTTAATAGTTCAGAACGAGGCGGAGAGGTAAAGAAACGAAGAGACGAGGAAATATAACTATAATTAACAAAAATCCACGTCAATTCCCTAACAACACAACACAAACCGTCCCTTAAACATCCAACTTACCCTGCGATGAAATCGTATTTTTTTCGGCCGATTTTCGGGGATCCAGAAAATCAGAAAATCAGAAAAAGATGGAAGAGATAGAAGGGATAGACGATTGATTGTTGAGTTTGACAAAGAGGACTTTTTCATCTGAGCTTGGGGGTGTGTTCGGGTTAGGGTAGGAGAAGGGAGTATATGATTATGAAATCGGTGAGATGATCCTTCCCTCAAAATCTCCCCTCTTAAAATTTTCCTTCGTCGTTTTCATCCCCCCTCCCCATCCTCCTCTACCCCTTCAACACCTCTCCCCCCCCCCCAAACCCCAGAATCCCCACCTCCCCAATCTTCCCCTCCTCAAAACACCCCCTCCTCCCACCTCCCCACCCCCCATCCCATCCCATCCCATCCTCCCCTCCTCCCCCCCCGCCCCTCATCCCATCCCATCCCTACCGAAAATCACCCAACCGAAAACCACCCTACTCTACCAAACACAGCAAGCGGTTTAGTAATAAGATCTTATAATAAGCGCAGCGCAGCCCTAACGAACTGAAGCCTCAGAAGAATCTCATGAACAGAGTATACAGAGGACAGAGAGATTAAACTCATCAAATAGAAATTACCTGCTAGCTCTTTTATTCCCATTCACTACCTCACGCACCTCCATCAGAAGAAGCAAAGCATCAGCACCTCTCATCCAACCTCACATACATATAATTCCAACATCGCATCATCCATCGAACACCTGATTATGCAATGAACCGCCAGCCGGGTAGAACATGAAAAGTCAAGATTTACTTACGTAAGGGAATGGTGCGTGACGAATAGACACTTTCTATAAACATCTCCCTCTTCCCAAACCCCTCATAGACCAATTTACCTACCTACATCCATCCTAATACTATCCCTCCCCCCTCCTCTCCCCCCCCACAAAAAACCATCACACCCACACATCCCTCTCACCACATCCCATCACTCAGAACACAGAAAAAAAAACTCATGTTCCACAATTATCAAGATTCTCAATAATAGGTAGTAAGTAGGTACTCTTCTTTCTTTAGTATTTAGTGTACTGTAAAAACAACAAGTTTCGGGAATTTGTGCTCGTAGAATAAATTAAGCGGCGCAGCCCAGCAGCGCATCATGTGTGGTGGGTGGAGAAAAACGCAAAACCGTATGTCACAAGGTATCAGGTTGACTAGTCGCTATTCATCAAACGAAATATCAAAATCCTCTCTCTCTCTCTCTCTCTCTCTCCATCCCTCCAAACTACAATCAGCCCCCCCACCCCCCAACATCACTACTTTCCTCCCATTCATTTGATTTGTCTCATATGTGACAGAGAACACCCAGAGAAAAAGAAAAATTTCGGTACAAAACAAAAACAAGACGTACAAGTCCACGTGCGCAAAAATGAAGTAATGGGGTATGCAGCTGAACAAAAGGAAAAAAAAAGGAGAAGAAAAAATTATCCACGCGAAATTTTGTGCCTCCAGGTAATCGCCGGTATGCCGTAATTAGTCGCGTTCCACGCTTTCAAAAGGGTAAGACATTGTGTCAAGGAGATCATCGCCTGTATCCGGGCTTGACATTCTCGCGATGCTTAAGTCGACTCGTCCTCCATCCCTCATACCACAACTCTCGACTTGCTTCTCTCAATTCACCACGCCACTCGCTGAAAACGGACTCTTTCAAACGGAGGAAATCGCAATGCTCAGGGTTCATCGGATCTGCGAATCCCCAAGGAAATTTTCGGCCAATTACACCAGGATCGTACATGTCGGGGCTGATGATTGATAATGGCAGGTACGGGAGTTCCTCTGGCTCGTCATCTGCACGTTTATGCCGCCGAACAGATCCTGATGAATGGCGCTTCGAATTTGGCGTCGAACTTGCTTCCGGAGTCTGGACAGGATGATCCTCGTCGCCAGAGTTCTTTTCAGCATCATCAGACTCCTCCTCCTCATCCCCTTCATCAATGCGATCAGAATCAATTCGACTATCATCGCCATCATCGAGTCCAAGAGCTTCAAGAGGGTCAAGACCAGCTTCGCGTAAGCTATTCCAGACAGTCTTTTTAAGGAAAGTCATATGTGCGGTGGTAATCGTATCCGATTTTGAAATGACTGGCATAACGGTTGTCTTTCCTTGCAAAGCGCGGAGAACCTGCAAATCTAAAGCTTCGTCCAAACCACCAATTATGCGAGAACCACCGTTGGATTTTCCATTCGAGCCATTGGCTGCTGCTTTTTGAGAAGCGGCAATATTTCGATCGAGGCGGACCGGGTCAAGGACGAGGAAAGCGCAGTGGATATGGGTGTCTTGAACACCAGGAGCTCGAACAACCTTCTGCTCTTCTGTAAATGTTTCCTCGAATTTGGATTCCAAAAAAGAGGTCATCTCCCGAAGCTGAAGGTCAGCCACATTCTTCTCCAATCCCTCTGAATCCCAAAGCGTTAGACCAATTCGTTCGTTATCGATTTCTGTTTCCAAGTAGTGTGATTCGAAGTTTCCCGACCGTTTGCCTTGAGGAGCAAAGATGTCATCGTTGAGGGGTTCGGCGGCTCGTGGGCCTCTCTTCTTTGGTGCGAGTGCTAATGAGGTTTTGAGGAAATTGAGGAAAGAAGTTTTGCCGGCGGAACGGGCACCAATGATTAGGATGCTGAGTTCTGTTAGTATGAGATTTCTTTTGAATTTGTCGACTTACTTGAATGGTGTCGGGTCCTTCCGTCTTCTCACTCTGCGCGGACTATTGATCGAGCTTACGGCACTGCTGGCATAGCTGTATCGACCGCGATGCGTCATGCTTTCGGTTCTTGCGTATGGATCGACCCACTCTCCATTTCGGCTTCCATTTGGAATTGCTGGAACTGGTGGGATTGGCATGTTGCCGTGTGCCATTGCATATGCTGCTTGATCCATTGAAGGTCGATGACCCTTGCCGGAGACGATGGCGATAGAGTCGGGTCGTTCGTCACCGCCGAAAGACTCGATCGTTTGTGGGGGACCAGATCCGCCGTAAAGATCAGGAAGGCGCGGTGGACTTTTGGGGACGGCGGCAGCTTGTTGGCGCCTGGCTTCGGCTTCTCTGGCAGCCGCTTGTTGTTTCTTGTTTCCCTTGAACTCACCAGACTTGGTTCGACGCAACAACAGCCCGAGACTGGAACGGCGGGCTGGAGGGATTCCTTTACTCGCGTCGGGCTGGATGGCGGGATCTGGTGAGTTTGAAGTGCTGGCGCTGGGAGTGCGCGGTCTTTGTGTCGCGGAAACCATTCTGTCTTTATGCCACAACTCGTTTATTTTTCGTTGACGCACACCTTGGTACCTTAGCTCGAACGTCTCGACTCGGTGGCGTGGCAACCAGCGAGCAAACTGAGCAATGGACTATCGAGTGTTATCAAGGGGAGGGAAACGAACGTCGACAGTCGATGGGTGAATTTGGCTGGATTATCCGGATTATCTATCTGCACAAAGTCGGAATGGCCTGCGAGTCCAACCTGTTTTCTTCACTTACTGCAGGTGCAGTGGAACGGTGGTTGGGGGAATCGACAACGAGCTGTTGGCCACAAGGTTTCCCTGGACGGATGTGCCAGGTAGAAAATGGCGTTGACGGGACGGAAGCAGGATGGAAAGAGATGCCAGCGGGAAGTGAAGCTATTCCCGAGGAGATGCGGCTCAATTGAATCACGCACCGTTGGATGGAAGTGGTGATGATTGGCGCGTCGCTGGAGGACGGCGAAAACACGGTGACTTCAGTGTTGATGAATTTCTGATGAGTGCCGTTGTGGTGATGTCGGAAGCAAAATGCGCACGGGCTAAGTGCCGGCTGGCAGAGGGAATCTGGTGAGATTTTGCACGGAGCTGGGTTCGTTCGCTGTTTGGAACTGATATCCTATGGCTGGTGCAAGTGCTTTGAAGTGAAGGAGAGACGGTGCGGATGGCAGGTATTGCAGGTATTGGCAAAGTGAGGGGCTGCACTCGGTGCAGATGCTTCGAGGATGAAGGTATCACGAAGGGGACAGCAGCAACAGGAGGTACGAGGCATCAACTCCTCAACTCCTCAACTCCACGCCAAAATTCTTTGGTTGGAGCTAGGGGAGCAGCCCGAGCAGTGGCAGGCAGGTGGCAGCCCACCGGCCACAGCCCTGCATGTCTTCAGGGGCGTGAGATTTGGTCTCTCCACACTGGTCTGGTGCAGTGTCAGCAGTGCCAGCGAATGAACAGGGCCCCTCTGCCTCGGATATTTAGCTGTTTCAGCTTTCGCAAGTTGTGATTGATTCAGCCATTTCATGTGGGCGAGGATCAACGCTGAGACCCGGCGACTAGCGACTGAACTTCAGCAGGGAATTATATTGCCATATAGACGCTGTCGCGCGTCTAGTGGAGGAACAGTAATCTGGGGTGGTGATGGCATTGTACGGTACACACGATGGCGACACAAAAGCCATGCGGTACGACAAGTTACCGTAGTACTCGAGTATTATTCCCCCTCATTTGCTTCCTGCCAGCTATTTACTCAACCGCCACCACTCCCTCTCGTACTTTCTCACTCTTGGCTAGTCTCCCAATTCTTCTCGAGTATGTCTCTCCTATCCGAGCCGTCTCTATCTATCGAATTCCTTCTCTCTTTGCAATTTAAATTATCTCTCCGACGGCTATCCAGCTCAGCGAATAGAAAATGTCTACGATGGTTGAGTGGGGTAGCGTGGTGGAGTTGTCAGGGGTACTACCTTAACTTTGTTGTGGCATCTCTTTGACACTTCGGTTGGTGAGCCTAAAAAGAAACTACCTGACGACGCCAAATGTCTGTCACGCCTATAAGATCTATATCATACCAAGTGATGGCAGAAGAACGTGCGGATGGCATGTCTGTGTAACTTGGTATCAAAGCCGGAGGACCCCTTGGCTTCCCGTGCGCCCGATTTCTAACGGTTGGTGCTAACATGCTATGACACCAAGAGCCGCCATAGGAAGAATAGCGTTGGTATGAGTTTTGTTTGGGAGGAAGAGGTGAGGAAGATATAGTAGGCCATCCTCGGTGTATTATGATTAAAGACCTCGCTTGTTTCATCGACGGCGAGAGGGATTGAGAGGAGGGAAGGGAAGGCTTCTAGAAGCGCGGCTTGAGAGCATATCCTTCGAGATCGACCAGACCACCGATGATCAGAACACATTTGATGCCACGGATCCTAGCCGCCTCAGCGAAAAGGAACTAACATAACGGTGCGTGGGTGTGAACATGCGTTTGTGGTACCGCGGATTTGGTTGGGGCTGAAATGATTGATATTCATCTGGTGTTTAGAAGGATTTGATATGCGAGGAAGGAAGGAAGGATGGAGGAGGGAGGGGAGAGGATTTAACCTTATCTTCTCATTACCATCTCATCTTCGTATCGCCAACTTACGATATAACTCCGTCCTCCCAGCCCTAACTAAACTTTATCTCGCTCTAGATTTTAATTTCCTATCACGCAGATTAACTTTAAGAATTCAATTTCCGCATATTACCATGGAAACTCGGATGTGTAATACTATACTGTACAAAGAGGAAGAGGAAGAGGAAGGAATTCGTCACACGAGCTGACGAGCCTTTTCTTTCTACAGTCCTACAGCAAGTTGATGATCTAGAAATAGGCTATGCAACACGATTACACAAAACTTGCATCCATCTCAAAACCCTTTCACTCAAATCTCGCATTTTTTAGCGTACGACTTTCATTGCCTATTTGGAGCTACTCTGTATCTCAAGACTTTAAACATAATCCCCCATGCATCCATGCATTCTCCCTCCCTCTTACGTAGAGTCTAATAACTCCATCCCATCCACATGCCAGAAAATTGCCAGTCCAAACTTTCTCCTGACCAATAATCACTCTCTTTTCCACCACCCTAGGCAAGCAAGACCCGCTGCGCAAGCAAAAACAAGGACAGACTTAATCGTCAGCCTCACGTGTGGGTTAAAAAACACCACCATCGGATCTCCCGCGTGAGATTCTAGACCCTTAAATATATCCACGGCTCTTCGATCGAGCCTCCCATCCGACCCCGCCAAATATCTCGTGCCTTGAGCACGCCAATCCAATTCCTCACATATATACAGGTCAAAATAACTTCAGACAAAAGCAGATTCTTCTGATGCTTCGAGAATGCCGATAAGTCTGCTGCTGATTGGCAGGATGAAAAATGAAAAATCCGTAACGCCTGCTTGATGGGGCGTACCATCTGTTGAATAGTCTAAGTAGACACGAAAGAAAAGGAGTCTCCAAAGCGGAAGAGACTATCGAATGTTGTATATACGTCGCATTTGTCGGAACTTGGGTATCTGACATGAAGAGAAGCCTGGTTGAATATCGGAAATTCCATCGCTTTTCAGGATTGACCGATTTGAAAGAACACAAAGTATTAAGCCCTTAACCTGGGTATGCACTATTTGGAACCATTCCTGGTGCCGGGCCACCTCTACGTGGAGGACTGACCCGCCCGCCTCGTCCTCCTCGCGTTCCTCTACCACCTGGTATCTGAAAGTCGGGGTTGGAGTTAAGAAGGAGATCCTCCCTTGCTTGTTGCGGTGGTGGTCGTCTGTTTGGCATTGGACCAAAACCAGGTGCCGGTTGCCATCTGGGATTTACTCCTCGTTGTGAAACCGAAGTAAAGTTCGAATGATCTGATTCTGCTCCTGGGCTCCTTTGACCCGAATGCACATCTTCGTACGAAACGTTTCCATCCGGACCTCCAAGTGGTGGGTTCACTCTCAGCGTGCCGCTAGAACTATTGTTGGAATAACCCGGGTTCAAAGACATAGGAACCATACCTTGTGCTGGCTGATCAGCAAACCGAGGATCGACGTCCTCATAGTAGTTATCTGAACTCTCTCTCTTTCTAGACGCGCTGGTCGGAGTAGGCAACTCAGCAGCAGGTTGAGGGACCGCAGTAAGCGGTGATGATCTACCGACACTGTGTGGTGAAGATCTACCAGGAGCTCCTCCCTCCCATGCTTTTCGAGGTGGGACATATCTGCTTGTGTTAGAATTGAACGTAAGTTGTTTGACAGAAGCAACTCACTCGTCAGTACTATATTTACTCGATTCGCTGAGTATCGTGCCCCTCTGAAGTTTTTGTTGCTGAAGTCCTACCATGCCTGCAACATCCCCATCACTCTCGCGTATTGCTCCATACTTTCCAAAGCCTTGCGGTGGGTGAGAAGGACTTCCTGTCGTGGCATCCATCTCGATAGCTTGTCCAACGGGTCCGTCGTCCATATGAGACATTGGCGGAGGCGATTCTGCGCGAGCAAGGCTGGACTGCGAATCGTTCGGATTGTATGCTGCATAATTTACAGGGGGTGCCATAGGTGGAACTGGAGGTGCATATCCGTCTCCGCCAAATCCTGGAGGGGCTCTACCAGGAGAAGGTCCTCGATAACCTCCAGGTGATTGCCCTCTATCATAACCACGACTGTTTGGAGGTGGTCCATATCCAGGTGGTGGCCCGCCGCCTCTTCCTCTCATTGGTCCTGCGTAGGCACCTCTAGGTGGCCCCATGTAGCCTCCCCTTTCTGGCCCGCCATAACCTCCTCGATCCGGTCCTCTATATCCTCCCCTTTCTGGGCCCATATAACCTCCCCTTGGTTGCCCTCCATAGCCACCTCTTGGAGGCCCATATCCTCCTCTACCTGGTGGATAACCACCTCTGCCTCTATATCCACCTGGTGGCATTCCTCGTCCTCTCATAGATGGATCTGAATATTGACGATTCAAAGAAGGATCTCGGCTCTGTGGGCTATCACGACCCAGAGGACCATAAGGTCCAGGAGGTAGTGTTGCTATTGGATTTCCATACTGGTCCTCTCTTGGCGGTCGTGGTGGACTTCCATTTCCTCTCGATGGTGGTGGCGCACCATATGCAGTAGCCATTCCAGGGACGTTGTTTAGATTATTTACAGGGGGCTCAGTTGGAGACCTCGCAGTTAATGGTATACGCTCATCGCTGGTCCTTTCGGGTTTGACAGTTTCGAATGTTGCAAACGTGGGTAACTTATTGTCGTTGGTAGGAGCATTGACCAATGTACTACTTTCTCCTGTAGTTGGCATAGTTGGATTAGGTCTCCCTTCCCGGTTATAAAAGTTCTCTCCATTCATTTCCGCATTTTCCGCAATCCGGCGCTTCCTTGCTTTGCGACTAACCAAAGTTCGGCGCATCGCGCATGATACAATTCCACTGGCGGCTATAAGGATCGTAGCGGCGAGAACGATATATGAACCCCACGCCATGTGAGGCACAAATAGGAGGACATCGACGAGAAAGGAGAGTAGAGCGAGGACGAGAGTTAGAATGCTCAATATGAATATTCCGAGAAGAAATCGAGGAGAATGCGAAGGAGAATGGAAATGGGCAGACGCGGCGAGAATGAGCATAATTAAGGTGAAGAGCGCGGCGATAGGATGGACAATCAAGATGGCGGAAAGTGTTGTTCTCGTGCTGCTTGGTAAATCGAAAGTTGCGGTTTGGGTATCGGTAAGTCCTATGTTATCTGTAGTCAAGTTAGTAGTTGTTCGAGGTCAATATAGATACGGCACAATGGGGCCATTTCCCATAGGCGGGCTATCGCCAACCCTCCTTTGCACGCCATCCCATCTCTCTAGGTACATACCCGTATTGTAACCGACTTCAATTCCACTGCAGGTTCCATTTTTACACAAGCCGAAAACGCCAAAATCCACGCCTCCAAAGGAAGCCAGCGGGATTTGTGTGATAATAGGAGTCGAGAGAACAGATACCAGCAGAAGTAGGAATGCTAACAGCAGCAACACCGTTAGAGGTGTCGCAGGCCGCAACATGATGATTTGAAAGCTATCGACAGCTCAGCGTCGTCAAGACGCGGCTTTCGAGGGCGATTGACGATGAGAGTTCAAATTGGCGCAGGAATATTGGCCCAGGGGTGTCTTAACTTGACGACCGCATTGGTGGTGATTGGGATGGTATTCGCCTGGAGATTGTATGCATTGACAATCGTCGCAGTGGCCTCGCGGATAGAATTCGTCGTCGGACGGGTTGAGGAGTGAAGTTTGAGGATGTCGAGGACGTTGAGGTTGGTGGTCGACAGAAGCGGGAAGGTCTTGGGGGTATTCTTCCAAGGTTGCGTTCGGGGGGGATTGCTGGGAGCTAATGTGGTTCGCTATCAATGCATGGGGCAACGAATCGGGGCGGTGCGCCAGCCACTGCAAGATACGACTCCGCTAAGTCGCTTCCAGCCAGATGAGGGGCAGGCAGCAGGCGAGAGAAGGTTCACTACTCGGAGCTCGTATATCGGGCGGCCAGCGACAATAATGAGGGGATTCCGAGTCAACGAGAATGTGTAGTTTAGTTGGGAGAGAAGTTGTCCATATGGTGGGTGAGCTGGGGTGATGTTTGACATGCACAAAGTCACCAATCAGCGCGGGCTGTCTCGAGTTGCGGCAAGGACGAGAGCAGAACAGGCGAGAACAGGGACAGCGGCCGGCGCTCATTTGCCCATTTGCCTGGCGGAGTTTGAAAAAGGACGGCAGCGACTCCAGCGAGGGGGGACTCGGGGGAGATCTTGTCAGTGCTCCGGTGGAGCAGGCAATTCCATGTATCATTAGACTCGATTACCGTAGACTGCCGTATGGGGACCTCCCGAGCCTCCCCAGACAACTGAATCGTAGAGTGACGGCGACAACGACATTATCGCCTTGTACTACCATTCCAAGTTTCCAAGTACCTAGGTACATAGCGTGAAAGCTTCACAGGGACAATAGTCGTTCAATAGTCGTTGCGAGAGACTCGCGATCGCATGCCGCCTTGGCACTCTAGCTCTCTACGCTACAGCTTTGGTACCTTGGTACCAAGACCGTCCTCACAGGTACGTACCGCACCACGCATCTGACGATAGCAATTAGCAATTAACGGCCGAGCAAAACAACGGCGCCTTTCCAGCAATATCGCGGTACTTTTCAGGTACGCCACGCAAATTAGAAGCAAATACCATGTCCTGGGCCAAGCGGACGTCCTAAGATCAGAAGAAACAGAAGCGAGCACTCGTAACAAACAACAGCAACTGTCAACATTCTCAGCAGTGCCCGTCTCAAAGTCTTGTACACTCGAATGGCTCTGGACCACGCTACCCGTACTTCCCTCTTGCAGTCCTGCTACTGCCCTCCACACCAGCATCTTTGCATCGTGGCAGAGCAAGCCTTGAATCTCGCCTCCCGATACTCAGCCCAAGGTGTACTCCCAAATATCCAAATACCCGTATCAAGCATGCCCGTGAGTGTACAAAGGTACAAAGGTGCAGGTACAGGCGGATATGTACCACTGCGATCAAGAGCGGTGGTCCGATGTCTGACTTGGTGTTGCAACAAGCAAATTATCGCGGAGGTAGCTGGCAATGACCGCATATCTATCAATTGGGGACGGTGGCTGTTTGGGGAAGATGCTTGCTTGAGTGTTCCTTTGGGCAACGATGCCTCTAGGCCATTTACCCAGGATGACATTCCTCTAATTGGCCACTTGGAAAGCTACACTGCCACTGGGGAATACGCAACCGCTTCCGCATCCCAAAGTTAACATGCTGCATGTTAAGCTTAAACGCCCAGAGCTCTTGCCATGATTTCTTTCATCTTTGGTCCGTATCCATAGAAACATGATTTTTTCTTCAAAAACTCTGACCCCCCTCGCTAAACCAACAGTCATCACAAAGCTATTATTAGCCCCTCCTTTTTTGAAACTCGTCTTCGTCTCCATCGAGGCGAAACGTCACGGCTGCTTACCGCGGGGAGGCATAAACGACGGGATGAGGCTCTGCATGATCGACAATGCCAAAAAGATCGGGTCGGGATGATATTTCGCCTCTGTGAGGCAAATGCAGAAACTTGATAGGGTCAGGACTCAGGAGGTCCAGAGGTCACATATTCCGCCGGCTTTCATGATTTTGTCGTTAGTCGTTTGATTTTGCCTTTGCCATCAACAAGGATAGAACGGAGATTAAAGACTCGTGGTAAGCAGTTGTTCAATCGTTTCGGAGGGGCGATCGTTTGAAGTATATATTTCTTTTTGCGGGCGGAACCACTCGATGATGTTTGCCCTTGGGTTCATCCCGTTGGATTTCATCTTGTCCACGCCAATCATTACTTTTGAAACTTATACCTAGCTTTAACTATCGCCTCAATCGTCTAATACGTCTATATATCGACCAACTCTAATATCTTCAGAATCCATCTCGAACCCCCTCTCCTTCAAGATGCTAACAGACTCAGTAATCGAGATTTCACGAGTTTCAATACTCCAGCGGTGTAAGATCTTACAAACCTTCTACAGGGCCAGTTGTAGATTCTTACCCAGGGAACTTTCTGGTTACTAAACAAAGCGAATCACGAAATATACGGAGGTTGAATAAATTTTCAGTACCACACTAATTGGCTTAGAACACCATTTTTGATTCTATTGTGCCAGATCCTCACAGAGAATTGAGGTTAAAATGGGAGAGTTTCTTCCGTGAACGAACCTCTCCCGTTTTCAAAACCTCTGTCATTTTGGCCTTTCTTGTACCAGGATTTTTAAGAGAATAGAGGTTAAAATGGAAAGGGGCATTGCTAATATGGTCCCACGAGGAGATTTCTGTATGTCTTGATGCTGATCGACAGAAGTCTAGGCTGTAGGAGTCGAGACTTTTCCTGCTATTAATAGTTTCACTCGTGCCTATGCGGGGAAATTTGCATTCCTGAGCAACATATTTGAGGTACTCCGTATCTTGCAAACAAAATCTATTGAACAAAATCTTCTTCAAAAATTGTTCTCATCATAGCTACAGTTATCGATTGTGATCGGAAATTCGATCATTCTCTCCGCCGAGTACGAAGATACCAAAAGTAGAAAAACCGACGAACTCACTGTACGTCCGTAAGGCACGGATATAAAATGTCGCCGTCTCGGCCTTTGTGGAGCTTGTAAAAGGCTCGCCCGGGCTCTGGCTCCCGCCGATGTCATCATTCATATCCTCCTAGCCATGAATTTATTTTCGACAAAGCGAAGTTGATGCTGCATCAACAGATCTTGGACCGGACGAAGCCATGTCGCTGCGTATCGCGGGTTCATTCTCGCGCAGCGTCGGGGTGAAATGTAAAGCTCAATACCGACCCTCGGTCAGTTTCCATAGACATCCTCTACGCCCCACGGAGGCACGAGACATCCTCAAATCGCTTCCACAAACAACGAAGCGGTTCTTGCAGACGCAACGATACTCTGCCTTTACACCTCCCTCGCCCGAATCTCTAGGAAAAGCTGCGCCGGCAAAGGAATACCGACGATCGTTGAAATGGGGCCGGAGACTCCTTTGGACCACAGGAGTGATAGGAACTCTATACATCATTGATTCGCAGATATACGCCTCCTCGATAACTCGATCATTGCGGACTTTTGGCCTTGGTCTCAATGTGGCATTGGATTACAAGCTCAACTTTCGACCAGTTCCAATTACGGGTGGCACAATTGAGGATCTACACAAACGGAGTGCGCAGAAGCTGTTCGATTTACTGCATCAAAATGGAGGGTTATACTTGAAAATTGGACAGGCGATTGCTATGCAAAGCGCGGTTCTTCCTCCAGAGTTTCAACAAATGTTTATGCGCATGTTCGATGACGCACCGCAGAACGATTGGAGTGATGTTGAGAAGGTCATAAGGGAAGACTTTGGTGGCAAATCTCCAGAGGAAGTTTTTGGCGTTTCTTTTACCAATGAACCTGGCTATGGGGCTATGGAGAAGAGAGCAAGAGCTTCGGCATCTGTGGCGCAGGTACATTGGGCTCGGTTGGCAGATGGAAGGGAGGTTGCTATCAAGGTCCAGAAACGAGAAATCGAGCAACAAGCTGGTTGGGATCTTTGGGCTTTCCGGTGAGCATACTTGGTTTGAACTTGCGTTGTTGAGCATCTTCTGGAGCCTGGGCTAATCTCGACGCAGTGTTACAATGAAAGTGTATACATGGTATTTTGACCTTCCATTCTATAGTCTTGTTCCTTACATCACCGAAAGGCTGATGCTAGAAACCGACTTTGTGAACGAAGCAAATAATGGAGAGCAGATGGCGGAATATGTTGCGGGTGAACCACGTCTTCGAGGCCGAGTTTACATCCCAAAAGTTTACCGCGAATTGTCTTCTAAAAGAGTTATGACCGCCGAATGGATCGAAGGAGTACGACTATGGGATAAAGAGACATTGGCTGGGACCTGGTATGGAGGTTACGGTAAAGGTTCTCCCGGTGCAGGCGGAGCGCCACTTTCTGCACCCCCTGTACTACCCAACAATGGAACTGGGCATATCAAGCCAGAACGCAATGAATGGAAAGGCCGAACAGGAAAAGGGGGTTTAGGCCTCTCGCTAAAGGAAGTTATGACAACCATGGTAGATCTATTCTCAGCTCAGATGTTTCTTTGGGGCCTTGTCCATTGCGACCCCCACCCAGGAAACATCTTCATTCGTCGAAAGCCGAACGGACAGGCTGAATTGGTACTCATCGACCACGGTCTATACGTTGCCATGAACCCTAAATTCCGACATCAATACTGCCGGTTCTGGAAAGCTATCATGACATTCGACAATGACACCTTGGCTGAAATCACCAAATCATGGGGCGTCAACGCACCAGATCTATTTGCCAGTGCCACGCTCATGCGTCCATATGATGGAGGAGATAGTAGTACCAAACGACGAATTACCAATGATCTCAAAGGCAAGACGGCTGCCGAACGACGCTTCGAAGTACAAGAACGTGTTCGCCAAGGAATCAGAGAAGTGCTATCCGAAGAGCAGAATTTCCCTCGAGAGCTCATGTTCATTGGTCGCAACATGCGTATCGTCCAGGGAAATAACCAATTCCTCGGCTCGCCTGTGAATCGTATCAAGATGACTGGCAGCTGGGCAAGTCGATCTCTGGTTGATAGCAAAGACCTACCATTTGGTGAACGGATGTTGAATGGGTGGAGACATCTCATTTTCCGCTTCGTCCTATTCACGAGTGATGTCGTCTTTTACACGAGTAAATTACGACAGGCCTTTGGCTTTGGAGGGGGAATGGAGGATGATATTGAGAAACAGATGAGATTCCTCGCGAAAGATCAATTTGGGGTGGAGCTTAATCATGGCGTTTTTGATGGATAAGATCATCAAGAGGAAACGAGTAGAGACGAACTCTCGCGGCTGGCACATACTTTGTTGTATATTACGATTAGATCATCTCCGACGGCCTGCTTTTCTAGAAGGACAGACTGATAGAAAGGGTAGATAGAATGGTGTTTGGGTGGGTAGATAGGCGTATATGGGTGCTAGCAGATAGATACCAATCCACTTTATTATTTTATTAACCTCTTTACGGGGTTTAATTTTGCTGCTTCTGCCAAGTGGCATACGGGGTGGACTTGAGGATGGTTGAAAGATTTATTTCGTTAATGTTTTTCATGAGTGTGCAACAACACTGTTGATATGATAGAAACACCAAGGCGGTGGTGAGGCTGCAAGCGTAGCGAGCTATTAAGGGGGGGGGGGGGCGGGTGGCTCGAGTCCTGTTTACAAGTGTATAGAAAGTCAATAACTATCCTAGGAACGCCCTCTCCCTCCCACCTTCCCCATCCAATTCAAAATTAAAAGAACTCATCTGCCCTAAACCGATCAAATTCCGACCCCGCAATATGATTCATCAAATTCCCCTCAAACTCCCCCACCACCGCGCCCACGCTGAAAAGCATACTCCACACCTCCATCGCCAGAGCTATAATCCCCACCCCCACGAAAGTAAGGAAAATTATACTCAGGTACAATCCGATTCCCCAACCTACCACCTTGGCTAACGCGCGTATAGCCCCAACGACGAGATCTCGGAAACTGAAAGACCAGTTCCTGATCGCAGTTTCGGCCTGCCGGAATCGGGAGCGCTGGGCAAGTCGTGTGTTTTCGATGTAGAAGTAATCTTCGATTTTGAGCTCTTGCGTTTTCGAGGTGTAGGTTTTCTCCACCCAGCGCGTGTGCCAGTCCCGCCACTGGGGACTCTTCAGATGGAGATTCGGCTTCTTGCTACTTAGCATGGATTCCCTTCTCCTTTGAATACGCTCTGCGTGTTGACTCTCGTACTCGTTCATTTTGGCTTCGACGAAAGCTACGGCGACGTGGTTGGGCCAGGCTTTGTTCGAGGTGGGACGGATGTATAGGTCGCTGGCTTCTGCGGTGTAGAGATCGGCTTTTATTTTTTCGGCTTCGTGTCGTAAGAGATGGACGCCAGGGTGTTCGAAATACATGTGGTATTCGATTTCTTGACTTGGACTGCGTGCTGACCCTATCGTGAGGAGGATCATGAAGCGGATTCGGAGACGTTGTGTGAATTCCTGTATGAGAGCTTCGTGAGTTTTGTCGCTGATTTTCAGGATAATGGGTGCCCCCTCGGGTGTCTCGATACCGTGGATAATATCGCGGTGCAGGTTATTCTTGTACAGTTTTATAGTTGCCAAGTTTCTGTCTGGAAGCGTATACAACTCATCACCGAACTCCTCTTTTCCCAACCCACCATTTTCAAAGACGACTCTTTCGGCATCCCAAGTCTTGTCAATAGCACTTTCCCGCCTATCACGTCGCTCTGTATCGACGTCGATTTGTTGCCAGTACTCCTGGGCTACGCGTTCTTGTGCAGGACTGTGGTATTTGAAGGTTTCGATGTTTTGCTCTGGATCTCCATATACACCATCCGCTAGATCCCGCTTGAACTGCAGGATCTCTTTGGGAGTGAAGAGTGTTCTGAACGTAGCTCCCTCTCCTTTCGAGAGGCCCCACCCTGAAACTATCGCTCTTCTTCCCTCGGCAGTCGTTTTATGCTGTACGTTCTTGTATTTTCGACGGCCAGACGCGGTGTGCAGTTCTGCACCTGGCTCTTCGTCGCCGGGAAGCGAACGGTAGTACGAGTCCCGACCAGCCCATGAAATCGGTCGGGTTTTTGGACGTTGTGGAGGTGTTCCTGGTGGGACGAAGGGAGGACTGGCTAGCGGACTACTTGTTGAGGGAGCGTGCTCGTGGCTGCTACTTGGCCGTTTGGGAGAGGGGACTGAGGCGGCGATGGAGGCGCGTTTTGGGGAGCTGGAGCCTGGTCGGGAGTCGATGGCTGAGGGCTTCTCTCCGCTTTTGGAGCTGGAGATTGAGGAGCGCTTTTTTAGGATGCTTTTTAGACCGGAGCCTTTAGATGAAGTGCTGCTTGAGGATTTTGCGGTGTTGGGTCGCTCGGGTTCTTCTGCAGGAGTTGTGCCTGTCTGAGAAGCTGGTTTGGGTTTCTCATCCGATTCTGGTGCTGGTGCTGGCGGAGCTGAGGAATCTTTTTGCTCAGAGGACTTGGAATGAGAGCTGGTCGGTCTTGAGGCTGGTGAGTCCTTTTTCTCAGATGATTTAGAATGGGAGCTTGTTGGTCTTGAGCTTGGCTTTGATTCTGGCTTGGTATTGGCCGGTGAAGTAGGGAGAGGCTTGGTAGCTGGTGTTGAAGGAGTTGCTTGTGAGGGCTGGGCGATTGTCGATGAAGCGTCTTTTTTAGTATTCTCATCCTCACCAATCTTCGCATTGGTGACTTCCCTATTCCCCCTCTTCGCCTCTGGGACTGTCGATGCCTCAGCATCTTTTCCGTCCTCTATTTCCTCAGGCAAACTCCAGCTCGCCCTCTTCGATTTACCCGCGTCGTCAACCAAGCTCTTCGAAGCGGAGCTCTTCCTCTCACTACCTTCTGACTGTCTCTTCTCACTGGACGCTGAGCCTTTCTTCAAGCTTGACGCGCGATCAACCAATTTCGACAGCACTGAGCTCGCTTTCCTAGTA
This sequence comes from Hymenotorrendiella dingleyae, assembly GCA_003988905.1. NCBI lineage: Eukaryota > Fungi > Ascomycota > Leotiomycetes > Helotiales > Helotiaceae > Hymenotorrendiella > Hymenotorrendiella dingleyae. Next base: position 19,106 of record QYAP01000485.1, read on the forward strand.
CCTTCCTTTATCGGACCCTCGTCATTATCTGGTTTTTTACCTCCAGAAGACGAAGTGTTTTCCTTCTTCGTATCTTCAGGCTTTTCGGCGGCCGCTGGGGTTTCCTTCAAGCTCTTCCCGCCCTCAGACTTCGAACTCGAAGGACGCGATCCTGCAGCAGAAGATGCAGATACAGAATCACGAGTTCTACCTTCGAGGGCCTCGAAAGGGTTCGGAGTGTTAATATCTTTGGGTGGCATCTTGGTTTCGGAATCTTCAGGTTTAGGCGGTTCTGATTTTGGAATTTCCGGTAGAGATGATTGGGAATATGAATTGGTTCCTCGTGGTGATTCTGACTTTTTGCCTCCTCGAAGACCTTTAATTCGCTCGCTTTCTCGCATTGGGAAATTCAGTGGGAGAGTTGAGGAGTGGGTGTAGGTGTTGTGGAGTGGAAAATACGACCTCGAGTGCAGAATATGAGACAAAGAAGAACGGATTCGTGCGGATGTTGTGTACGGGAACATGAAGTGACGTTTTCATCAACAGTGAGTGGTTGTACGGGCGTGTTTTCTTTGTTTACGAAAACGGATACAATAGTAATTCTGCTTACTAATAAATCTTGCGGATGCAGCATAACGACGACCTTTAGAATCTAGGACGAAACGATAGCTACTGCTTTAAACCGAACACATTTTATTATTTTCTGATGTATCAGAATTGATATCGGAATCTTTAGTCAGTCTGAACATTTTTTCGCATATGTTACGCTGATGATGGTTGGGGAGAATTAAGCGAGATGTCGATCAGCCCCCCTTTTCAGAACCCAGACACAGAACAAAGGCCATTCTTTCACGAAGAAAGAGCTTGAAATCGATCTGCAAACGGTAGACTGCTTTAGTACTGCGTTGCTCATCTAGCAGCTCCAAATTTCGAGCAAGGTGCTGAGGGCTTCATTTAAGAATTATCGTTGCACGATTTGGTACAAAGCGTTTAGGTACTTCCAATTCCCGGTAGTTCAAGACTCGTAACTTAACGGCTACGACAACATCATTGTCTCCAACTATCATCCTCAGGTACTCACAACACCCATCCAACGTGTCACTCCGACCGATAGCGCGGCATCCAAACTCAAACCAAATCCCCTCTCCCAAACAAACCTCCCAAGCACCACCACCCCACCCACCTCAAAAATGCCCATCCTACCAGCCCCCGAGCCCGGCCGAAAAGCCAAAAAAATCATCCACTGGAAAGCGCGCAACCCAGAAGAAGGCGACATTATCGGCTACCGCTACGAAGACGAAGACGAATCGCCCCCGGCCCCCTGGCGCGTCGCCGAGCGGATCCGGCACCCCTCCCAAGAAGACTCCGATGATTTCGAAGACGTGCTCGACGATCTCGACGAACGGTTCCCGCCCTCCACGCACATCTATCAAATGTCCATACCCTACAACCAAAGCACCATCTTGACTATTGATGGCGAGGAATACCGCGTCGGAAGTAGTGGAAGCCCGGTGTATAGACGTCGGGAAGGATTTCAGGGGATCCTGGATGATATTGTGTGGTATTTTGAGAGGAATATTGGGACCGTGGCGGTGAGGAGGTTGTTGCAGGTTTTGGGGTTGATTGTTCTTGGGGTTACGCTTGTGTGGGGGGTGTATTTGGGGTTCTATTTGCTGGTTATGTATCAGGAGTGGCGGAGAGGGGGTGGGCTTTTTCAGGAGAGGGTCCAACTGAGGACGGATTATTTCGGCCTATCTTTTCGCCGTTGGTGTAGCCGATTGCTGGGATTCTGAGCAATGAATTTTGGTGATTTTGTTGGGGTTCTTTTGATGGGTTGAGAGCCGGGGTCGAAAGGGTTATTTCGCTGCTATGCTGTGGTGAGATTTTAGCTGTTATTGAACACGTGGATAATTGCTTGACAGTGTAGACTTTCTATGGACTTCAAGATGAGGGAAAAGGCAAGGCGTTTAGGATAACAGAGAAATTGACTTGATCATAAAAATAATTACAGAAGACATGAACGTATCATCTCAACCGTCCTAACACAACAAGACCATCTCCCCCCACCCTTGCCAACTCATCACCCAATCCACGCTCTAATCCCCTCAAAAACCACAAAACTAGCCAAAACCCATGGCCAGTTCTCCCTTATCCACGTTCCAAAATTGTCGACCTTTCCCTCCTCGCCTCCATTCTCCCTCTTCACACTTTCCGCCAAACACTTCGGACATAGATCCTCGTCGATTCGTTCTCGGAATAGGATCTCGGTGGGTGGGAGGGTACAGGTGCGAAGCTTGCAGGGACCGGTGGAGGCGGAGGTGTAGTGCCCGCAGATGTAGCGGGTGATGTGCGTTGTTGTGCACATGTGGTGGTGAGTGGGTAGATGGCAAGCGTCTTTGAGTTCGTATGATAGTAGGTGATAGATTTTGCTCGCAAATAGGGTTGTATACAGTGCGCAGTAGCAAGGAATGAATTTGATGATTTTGAAGTTGTAGGGTACGATTCTCTATGGGGAGCAGAGAGTAATTCCAGCTCTTTGTCTCTTTTCTAGATTGAACTCTCGTGACAAAAGTTCTAGCCACCTACCCAACAAAGAGATGAGTGTCAGCTTAACGTTGAACTTTCAATCTCATGGATGAAGGGAAGGACTAATTCCCCCTGTCTATTAAAATATCCATGTGAGAGGGTAGCAAAATGCTAAAAATACGAAAAGGTCACCTGTAGAGGCCGCTTGAGAAGCTGAAGACAAGTAAGAACAGGAAAAGCCTTGAGAGTGAATGAAATAGAACAATAAAGATGGCAGTCACTAGTAGTATAGTATCGTAAGAAGTAACTGACAATTGCATATTGCACAACATTGCTTAAGAAAAAAAAACGAAATATATGATAAAAAGGCTCCATTCTTGTAACTTGGATGCCTGTGTAGTAACTGCCCCATGATAGGATAAATTTCACAGTCGTGAATCATGAAAGCTTGTTCAAAATATTATGGACAAGTCATGGGTGATTGGGGAGGGGTAATAAATCAAAACGCTCGGACCATGTGAACTTAGTCATGAAGGCCAACATGCACCAACCTCTTCCCTTCACGCCCTTCTTCCGTTTGCCTCAACAACAACACTCCTGCCATGATCTACCACCACCAGACAGCAACCAAACCAACAATATTTGCGCGATATAGACCCAGGGGGTTATTTATTTGATGACGGACCTGACAATGAGGAATAGCAGGCAGCCATCGAACTTGGACCGCGCTTGGCTGACTGGAAGCTGGAGCAATCTGTCCTTGCGTTCAACCCTCGATTTTCGGGGCGTATGTGTGGTAAGACTCGGACAATTGGCCTGGAATACCTTTCTGACTACAGAATGGCTCATCTATCGACCATATACATTTGCTGCTGATGGAACCAGAATATCCCCGGCAGACCAGCGTGGAACTTGGCCCGAGCGTTTTGGTGGCTGTTGGCAAAGTCGTATTTCGAAACGCATATATTAATCAAATCTTCCGAGTGTGAGATATTGGTGGATTATGGGGAGCCATTTTCGATATGGGTAATTTATACCGCCTATAGGTTCGAGGCATGATCTGGACAGGCTTGAAGCCAACGGTTAGCTCTGACAAGCTCTGACAACCATCTAATAGGAAAATAGGTACATACAACCTGCCACTGTATGGAAATGGTCGGTTCAAAGTATAGCTAAAAGCGTATTGCGTACGAAACCGTTCTTAGTATGGCCAGAAGTCTTGCGTCAAAGGCTGTTCGCTGTTAGTGTACAAGCAGGCCTCTTGGATATACGAACCATTTTGTAGCTTCTAACATTAGGGTGCGGCGCTCTTATCATGCAAAGTTGCTTTGATATCCACATATGGTGTGTGGTGGCCTGCCCTTTGGAGGAAACTGCGCTCTGAGCGTTGGCAGAAAGTTTGCTCTGGTTTCCGCGCAGCCTCGAGCTCACGGCGGAGTTTAAATCTCGACGGAGTTGCGATTGTCTTCTGTGTTTTGTCTGTTGTATTGGCATGCTTCTATCACTCGTGGTGTATCTGCCGCAAGAGAAAGTTCAATTTGCCTCTCCAGCTACGAAGGGGGTTGCGTCTGCAAGAGGGGTTTGGAAATGCTTGCCATTGGTCGGCTTGTACATTCCGACCCCTTTTGCCAGATTCGCAGAACCTTTGAATCCGCGGTGATGAGAGGCTGCTCTTTTGTTGAGTATTTGAAGGCCGCAGGAAGAAATGCTTTGCCAATTGGACTTGCTCGTAGTGTTGGCACTCTTCGATGTTGGTATGCGGCTAGAAAGAGTCTTTCCGATTTGATCAAAGGCCTCGATTTAGTGCTGAGATTCGAAGGTTGTCAACGCAGATGCTATGAAGGGTTATCTGCTACTGCAATGCCATGTTAGTTCAATTGAAATAAGTCAAGAAGCGGCAGAAAGGAAGGGAACTCCACTTTGGCAAGCATATAGCCCCGGCTCAAGTCAGGTCGAATCTATACACAGTCCGATTGTCGTCTCGCTATTCCCATTTCTTTTCATGGCGTCTTTCTCTTTGTGTATTGAAGGCACTTAGCAACTTCTGCGCGGCAGTTCGATGGATTTCTCAATAGACTGTCGAGGTCAAGAAATTGAATGCCCTCCTGACTTCGTATCCACCAGTTAATTGAAACGCAGGATGGCAAGATGGTGCCACACATCAATTGAAGACTGGCAGAGTTTGACTCGACCTGGTTTGTGCCGCCGCCCCGGCTCCTGCCTCAGGTTGCTGAGGTTGCTGAGGTTGCTGCAGCAATGAGGCTCCGGATTGGTTGGGAAGGAGCTACCCTCTTTTCGTCGTCCTCGCTTACGGCCTACAATAACCTTTCGCGGCTCCCGGCTAAGATTTCTTCTTCTTCTTCCTCCACAACAAAGTTTGGTCCATTCTCGATCACACTTCCATCCCCATTTCCCCCATCCTCAGGTTTAGGTACCCACCTCAATCTCCGCCCTCTTCTTTCCGCACCCCGTCGATGTAAGTATCTCCATCTGCGAATCCCCTCCTCCATTTGCCTTTGCCTGGCGCGTTGCCGCGACGTTGCGTTGCCAGTCTTCGATGGTTCTCAACACTGCGCAAGACATCGCGAACTCCTAGTTCCATCAATTGGCATCGGTCCTCATCATCCAATCCTCCGCGGCACCCTTCTACTCAATAGCCAGAGCCTCTACTGACCGCGCATCACTTCTAGCTGAAAAGATCGGCCATACACACCTTCGACATCAAGCAAAAACCAAAAGTAAGCATCCCGATCTCTCCCTCCTCAATCTCTGCATCCACACTGCATAGCAATCCGGGCGTTCATCATCTCTCTTGCGCGCAGCTCACCCGCCGCTGATGCTGTTTTCCTGCGTTGCTCGAGACGCACCCTTCCCATCTCTTTTACCTCCATCGATCGGCTGCTAACAGAGATCTTCAACAGGACCATCAAGTCACCATCAAGACCCAGATACCAAGGTAAGCAAGATTGATGCTGCGAGGCCTTTTCAACCCAATTATTCACGCCTATTGCCTTGTACCAATTCCTCTTCAAGCTTTCCTTTTTTTCGCCGTGGGTGAATTTGATTTTTGCCATCTCCGCACAGCCTTGTCGGCCTTGGCTTGCAAATTCACCTTCGTCCTCAACCTCCTCAAATATACATCTTCAAGTCACCTTTCCCAATCCTACTTCGCGCTTCTGTTTCAAGGTTGGCAAGCGGTCGTTGGCAGTCCACTCATTGTCACTGCTGTTGGCTGTCCTGACTGCATCAATACAAGGCTCGCCGCAAGGCCTATCTCCTTCAACATTCAACCCTGAGCTTTATTTCCGCAATTTTGCTACATCGATTTCTCTTCGCAGTGGTCTTGGTTTTCTCTGCGGTATTTTCCTTTTCTGCCGTCGGGTGTGTTGCCTTCTCTCGATGGCCAACAAGCAATGGCCACTGCCACCCAACGCTGAATTGTATCTTCATCATGTTCACCCCTTGAACTTCTACCAAGTACCAGTCGTCTATTGCTTTCATCTGCTACCACGAACCCTTGCTGATTCTTTTCGATTTTGTAGTTTCCACAATGGCCGATTGGGGAACAAACGACCTGGCTGCGGCTTTGCCGGAAGCCGAGACCCAGCCCGAGTCTGCACCTGAGACTACTTCTGAAGCTCCAAAGATGACTCCACAGGAGCACGGCTGGGTACCCAAGCAGGCTTATAACTACGACGAGTTTAATAAGACCAACAAGCAGATCGCAGACGAAAATGCCAAGGCTGCTGAGGGCCATGGTGAACCTGGAGAACTGGGCGAATCCGCAGAACCCAGCCAATTGATCGAGGCTAACGGAGCTGTTGGTGGTCTTCACCTTGGTGATTGGGCCGGAAACGCTGCCGTTTATGAATGGAATGACGAGTACGGCGATGTTGGTCCGCGCTTCGAGGCGCTCGAGAAGCAGCTGTTTGGTTCCGAGTTCCACGTCAAGGCTGGAATCGAGTTCAACAAGTAAGTCATGATCTTCTTCAGATCCATCATTCGAGACTAACTTCTTCAAGGATCTTGGAAATTCAGGTCTTCCAGGAAGGCACCGTCCGCATTGAACCCATTCGCAAGTTTGAAGACGCCGGCTTGCACCCAGCCATGTTGGAGAATGTGAAGCTCGCTGGCTACAACGAACCCACTCCAATTCAGGCATACTGCCTGCCTGCCGTTCACCAAGGCCATGACCTCGTCGCCTGTGCCCAAACAGGTTCGGGCAAGACTGCCGCCTTTTTGATTCCGATTTTGTCAAAATTGATGGGCAAGGCCAAGAAATTGGCAGCTCCTCGCCCGAACCCAGCTACTTACCAACCAGGCGTTGACCGCGCAGTTCGCGCTGAGCCTTTGGTACTCATCGTTTGCCCCAGCCGCGAGCTGGCTACCCAGATCTTCGATGAGGCCCGTCGGTTCTGCTACAGAACTATGCTTCGTCCGTGTGTGATCTACGGAGGTGGTCCAGTCGTCGAACAAATCAACCAACTGCAGAAGGGCTGCGATATTTTGATTGGTACTCCCGGTCGTCTATGCGATTTCATTGATCGTCCCCATGTTCTTACTCTCAATCGCTTGCGATACATGGTCATTGACGAGGCTGATGAGATGCTGAATTCGGACTGGGAGACCGAGCTCAACAAGATCATGAATGGCGGTGATCAAGAGACAGGCAACATCAAGTATCTCATGTTCTCTGCCACTTTCCCCAAGATGGCTCGTGAGTTGGCTGTCAACCACTTGGCATTGGATCATTGCAAGATTCGCGTTGGCCGTGCTGGTTCCACACACATGAATCTCCGACAAAACATTGTATTCGCTGACCCGTCAATGAAGCGCCAATGCTTGCTTGATCTTTTGATGTCTTTACCACCCTCAAGAACTGTCATCTTTGTCAACAGCAAGCGTGGTTGCGACGAGGTTGATGACTACCTTTTCAACCTTCAGATGCCATGTACCTCGATTCACAGCGACCGTACACAACGTGAGCGTGAGGATTCTATCCGTGCATTCCGCATGGGCAAATGTCCTATCCTCATTGCAACTGGTGTATCCGCTCGTGGTAAGTTTTCACAATCTGAACATTTTCAAGCTCCACTCGAATGTCTCGACTAATCTATTCTCAGGCTTGGACATTCATAATATCACTCATGTCATCAACTATGATCTCCCTTCGCCACAATACGGAGGCATTGATGAGTACATGCATCGCATCGGTAAGTTTACTTCATCTATTTTTCATCTTCTAGCCATGTCCAATCGTCTTCAAGTCGACTCGGTGCGGTACTGACATATCTCTTAGGTCGAACTGGTCGCATTGGCAACTCTGGTCTGGCCACTTCTTTTTACAATGATCGCGACGCTGATCTCGCCGAGATCTTGGTCAAGACTCTACTGGAGACCAACCAGCCTATTCCGGAGTTCCTCGAGCAATTCATTCCAGAGGGCTTCGTTCCAGGTGAGGGTGACGTCAACACCTTGAAGTTCGAGGCAGACGATGACGAGGAAGAGGGTGGTGAAAATGGTGATGAGTCTGGTGATGCTCCTGCCGAAGAAGGTGGTTGGGGTGCAGAGGAAACTCCTGCAGCTGCCGAATCTGGTGATACTGGCGCCTCTGGCGGTGGATGGGGCGCTGAGCCTGAAGCTGCTCCACCAGCTGCTGATGCTTGGGGTTCTGGTGGTGGTGGTGGTGGCGATGCTTGGTAAATGTTCTGTTTTGATTGCATTGATCTGTCTTGTCTTGGTCATCTAGACTGGGAAAGATCTTTGACTCTTTCAGCACAGAATATTGCAAAGGTTGCTTGCGTGGAAATATGGCGTTTCGGATTTTCTTTGATCTCTTTTCATGATACCCAGAGAGGGAGTTGGCAGCCATGCTGTGGTCATGGACCCTTCTAACTGCTTGTGGGTGAAGGAATCAAAAGCATAGTTGATAGGTAGCAATGAACAAAATTAGAAAAACATGATTCTTGAGGTGCCTATAGTAGTAAGTAGTCATTTATAAGATCATCCCCTTATGGAGTCTCTCAATTCCAGCTTCATTGTGCCAGGCCTATCAGTGATATTGAGGCTAGAATGGGAGACTTTGCCGAATCCGGGAACTCAGTCATATTGTTCCCAATTTTGCCAGAGCCTTTATGAGAATTGAGATTAAAATGAAAGAGGATGACTTTCATTTCAACCATCATTGTATTAGAATTATAAAAGAGAAATGAAGTAGAATGGGAGAAGGAACTCCCGTTTCGAAGACCACTTTCATTTTAAGCCCCATGGTATTAAGATCATAAGATCTAGAGAAGAATGGAAGTAAGAGAATGGGAGAGTTTCTGAGGCTTGTGGTGGTATGTAGATTAGTAGAGGAAGTTCAGTGTAGGGATATAGGGGGAAAGAGGGAGGGGAGGGGGTATGGATTATTTGGACTGGGGTAGGATGGCTGGATGGTGGGGGTGGGGGGTTTATGCGTAGTACGGAATTGATAGGAGCTGTGAGTTGTGAGTTTTGAGGATTGGTTTGATGATGGCGATTTGTGTGGTATGGTTCAGGAACTGGGATTCTAGTAGATTGTGTTGGGAATGCGATTGATGTGAGGCTTGTTCCTGGGTTTGGATGTGCGACTACAGTAGGGGGAGAGAGGATGTGCTTGTGGGAGGTGTGGGCTTGGATGGCCGAGGAGGATATAGAGGGGATGGTGAGGTTCGATATCTTATTCATTGGTAAGGAAGGAAAAGGAGGAAAGATAGGTTGTTTCCATTTTCGCAAATTCGCTAAGTGCTAGCATGAATTGCGGGCGTAGGAAGCTCAGTAATTACACTTTCACTTTAACTTTAAGGACCTCGCGAGATATAAACAAAGACAACAGGTATCACCACATCAATAAATCGACCGCCCAAAGAGCTATCAACCACCTCTGACCCAGCCCGTTCTTTTTTGAAATTCCGAATTATCTCTTTCAGGGGCAACTTTTCACAACTCGGTTACCCTGTGAATGACGAAAAATATCGCTGGTGCGTACGGAGGAAAGGGGAAACTGGATGGAATGGGAGTAGGGGGACATTATATTGGGATATCTATAGGGAGAAGAGGTATAGATAGGGATGGGGATATGGGAAGGGTGGGGAAGAGGGGATGTGGAGTGGTTAAGTATCCCATACAGTACTCTACTTCCGCAAACAAACAACCTAAGAACTTACAGATTCCAAGTTATCCACGTCCCTCCCCTAGCGTCCAATTCCCCTCCTATACAGAACGTAAACCCCCCAAGAACTTCGAAACCAAATTAAACGCAACCCGATTGAAAACGAGATTACATCCACATCCGTATCTCACTTCAAAAAGCCCACTTACTAACATCAAAATATTCTTCTTTAATTACTGTATCGAGACTCCAAAGTCAAAGACTAGGCTCTCGCAATGTTACCGCAGTCATGTAAACTTTATCACTACGAAAGATAGAAGTCGATGAGCTGCATGAACTACCCTTGATTTTTACTTTTACTTTTAATTTATGGCTAGCTAGTGATATCATAGCAGCTTTTCTTAGGTAGGTACGTCTAAGTGTGATGGAGATTGTCGAGTTAACGACTGTATCACTGTGAGATCTGGGTGGAAAAATGTTGAATTATCATAGGGTATGAAAGTAAGTTGATACTAGATAGATGAAAGAAGGAAGTCGTAATAATATCTTAAGTTTTGGGAATACCCAAGGAAGATCTAGATATCCTGAATGAACAAGAAGACTGAGTATACGCCAGAGCCGTTACAAGACCGCACGATATCCAACAACACCCCCTCAAAACATCAAAATGGAATCATCCAAACCCCAAACGCTCACCCAAGCGCATCAACAATCCTCCTCCTAACCCCCATCCAAGCCCCCATCAACCCCTCCTCCCCTCCCTTCCCCTCAGGAATACTCCGTATACTCTCAACCCCCCTCTGATTCCGAATCTGCTCCTCATTAAACCACCTCCCATGCAACCCATACGGCACCCTCTGCGGCAGCTTCACCTTACAAACCACCTCCCTCATATCCCTCGCATCAATAATCCACAACTCACTCCTACACCCCTCCCCCACAAGCCCCCTCTCATCAAGCTGATTTTCATCAAACACATAACTGACAATCCAGCCGTCATCTTCGCTGGTCCCGTTTTTTCGGGGTATGAATGCTGTTTCCTGGGCGTAGTGATTTGGGGGTAATTTGAATATCTTGATGGGGTCGTTGGGGTCTTCGGATTCGAGGATTTGGGAAACGGTGCGTGTGTCGACGCAACCTGTGATGGGTGTGGGTAGTGAGATTTGGGCTTTGGCGATGAGAGCGGTAGTGTCGATTTTAGCAAGTGCATCTATCTTTACAGAGCGGCCGAGTCCAGCACCAAAGCCGCCGTCTGCAGAACAGCCGTAGATATAACGAGCGTTGCTCATCTGAACGTTTTCTCTCATAGACGGGAATTCAAAAGTGATGGCTGAGAGGGAGAATTGATGAGTAATGAAGTGGCCGGCGGACTTGAAGGAAAATCGGTAGTAGTAAAGACGACATTGTTCTTCCTCGACTGGGTAAATGGGATTAGCATTCGGTTTTGAAACTGGGGGAGCCATATTTCCCGCGCTGAAGACGAGAGAGGCACTTGTTAGGCGACAAGCGAGCATATTGACTGCGGTTGTTACCGGTTCTTTGGTGTAATGATTGAGTGTAACCTCGTCCCAACTATTCGCCGTATGAAAGATGCAGCAAGGATTTGTCTCGAACCATCGCACGGCATTTGGATTCCATCTCGGGAAGACGCCGAATCGTGAGACTCCAGAAGGATTGTAGGACACAACAGGTAGATTTCGAGCCAAGTTCTTAGGATCGAGAGAAAGTGGTAAATCCATAATAATAGTGTGACCAGACGAAACTCCAAAATCATGCATCATTTTTGGTGCTTCGACGCCTGGAACAGCCGCGTTCATCAATCGAGGTTGCGCAACAGACGAATTTTGTGTACAGGGTATAACGGAATAATTAAGATAAGGCGCCATTGCGAAACATGAATGAAAGGTGACAAGTTCTTTGGTGATCGGATCGACTCGAGGATGTGGGGTTGTCATTTCTCTAATGAAGCTCAATAGTCCAGCTCCTCCTATTGCGTCCCCTCCTGGAACAACTTCGTCCAGCATCTCTCCCTCTGCTTTACAGCCATCGTACCACCCAACCGTTTCCAGGCCTGGTAGGCTGATTCGCATTGGAAGCCCACTTTCACAAGTCGCCAGAGCTCTTCCATCATGATAGACGAGTGATGTATTTGCAACGCTAATCTTCTTTATGGCATGTTTGGAACCCGGTAAACGTGATAGGAGGACAAGAAAAAGGGTTCGAAATATGCGGAGCAGAACTTTGACTAGTGAAGCCGCCGGATCGATGAGGGTGCCGATACTTATCAAAACCGGCGAGCGCAACGAAGAAGTGGTAATTGCGGAAATAAAAACATCGGTGAGGATATATTGATTGACAAACTCAGGTTCAATAGAGCCATCATGTCTCCTTTGGAAAGCCACTCCACTAAGCATACCATCTCCATCAAACCAGTGGGAATCTCTTCCTAGATCGTCGTTCGCCACAGGATTTCCTCCATTTCGCACATATTCACCACCGGCAAATTCTTCTGGTATTGTCCCGGTGTACGAACATGGTGTGAGAGGTTGTACGCGTTGGATCGGTGCAAAGTTACCATGTAGGTACGGATGTGGAAGGGGTTCGTCTCGATCGGTACTACTTAACAGCTCCTTTTTCTCGAGGGCCTCTATCATTTCTGCGGATCACACGGAGATGAGGGAGAAAAAGAAAGAATTTCGGGTGTCTGCATATGGAAGACTATGCTGTGCTTGTTGTAGTAATATGAGCTGGCAAGATGATCAATTGCAATGGTTCAAACGAGGGCTGTGTTGGGAATATGGAATTGAAGCTTCAAGGGAGCTATACGTAATGAGGAAAATGTTATTGGCAAGTCAACCCCGGCCATACTTTGCCGAGGCCGCAAGCGACGATAAGGGGCTGGAAGAGAACTGAAAGGAGACCAGTTTAGCTGCCGCGGAGCTCTCGAACAGCAATCCAACGAAGTGATTTCTGGAAGTGTTCTTTGGGCCGTCAACTGAACTTGCATAGCAAAAGATAGGGCGATAGGATGGGAAGCCATCTCTGCTGCCACTTGGATACAGCGGAATAACGGGCGCGAATCGTTCGTAACGACAAGAACTCTCCCCACGCTTTCTCACTTCACCGGGCAAAATCGATGACGTGAAAATGGCATGGAGTGGAAAAGCGGTTGAAGTGAAGAAGTCTGGTCTCTCGTAGCGCAAACTCTGCCCCGCCTTCCCCAACCGCAACCTTGCCGCTTGGCGCATAGACAGGGATAAAAGTGTCCGTGCTCCAACACCGGATCTTCGCGGTGCCACGGTACCTGGGATTGCCCCCCACCAAATCTCACAAGTGGCGTTTGCAACGACGTCTCTTCTTCCTCATCACCAGTCTTTTTGGACATGCCGGACCTGGCTGCTTCCACTGGAGCATTCAAATGTACGGACCAGCAGCTCAAAATGGTAAGGGCCGTAAATCCAAATACGTACGATTGCCGCTTTTGCCATCGGTCTAGCATCCCTTAACGCCGAGCTCTTCGGGGCTCAATCCCCGACTCGCTGCAATGCCAAACTTCCATTCTTTTACCTCAATCACACGAAGCTTACTCCATCATTGGCGGACAAGAATGAGCACAATCTATAACATGCAAGACTTTGTTTTTACCCACTTTGGTGCCTCACTTGCCTGACGGGCGAGGTTCAAGTCGCTGAGTTTGGGTACCTGCTTAGCCAGCGCTGCTCCTTCCACTAGTCTGACCATCTTCATTCGTCTCGCCTTACGAAAAACCTGGTGACGGGTCACATTTCCAAAAAGTCAAAACCACTCGTTAATTTCTGCCATTCTTTTCCAATGTCATGACGTTCTTGCTAACTTAGACACTTCAATTATATGCGCTACAATGGGCTTCGAGTATGCGCTTGTGTAGGTGCTGCATCTAAACATCGCTGAACTCTTTTTGCTAATTGACTTTTTAGACACCTAAAGTACACAATTCCTCCAGCCATTTGCTTAACCTTGCTCTATCGTCCTCTCTTTACTCGAATTGATGCCGTCAAAGTCCTATTTTTAATTACCATTGCTGTCGTTTCCACAATTCCTTGGGATTCGTATCTCATCCGGCGCAAAATATGGACCTATCCCCCCAGTGTGATAATTGGCCCGCGACTTTCTTCGATCCCCGCTGAAGAGCTATTTTTCTTCGTGATTCAGACTTACAACACGTCGTTCATATACCTTCTTTTGAGCAAGCCCGTCTTGTTTCCGAGCTACTTGGTGCTTCCGAAATCTTCTAGTCGAAAAATTGGGATTCAGCGGAATTTGGGACTGGTCATTCTTGCAGGATGTATAGCAACCGGTGGAGTTTTGATTTGGAAATCTGCAGAAGGGACATATTTAGGATTGATACTGGCTTGGGCCGGACCTTTTGCACTACTTCTATGGTCGCTTTCCTATCAATTCCTCCTTACACTTCCGCATACCAGCGTACTCGTTCCAATCGTCGCTCCGACTATATACCTCTGGTTTGTGGATACTTTGGCATTGAGACGAGGAACGTGGACTATTGAGACTGGCACAAAGCTTGGAATACATCTTTGGGACGGGCTAGAAATTGAAGAGGCTATATTCTTCCTTGCTACGAACATCCTGATAGTATTCGGCCTCGTCTCGTTTGATCACCATTTAGCCATCATGCTAGCGTTTCCGCGATTATTCCCACAACTTCCGGAAATCCCAACATTCAAACATTTGGCTCAGGCGATGATGACAAGTCCTGCAATATATGATGAAGACAGGATAGAGGGAATGAATGAAGCAGTGGCAACACTTCAAAGGAAGAGCAGGAGCTTCTACCTCGCTAGTTCTACATTTTCTGGTCGACTGCGCATCGACCTGACACTACTGTATGCATAAAATTCATTTGTGAGAACTTTTGGCTGATTAAATGCTAGATATTCCTTCTGCCGAGTCGCTGATGACTTGGTTGACAACGCCGAAACTGAAGTGGCGGCTCATGAGTGGGTGAAAAAACTCACAAAATACCTCGACTTGGCCTACAGCTCGAAAGAAGCGCAGACAACTTCGAAAAACCCCCGTCTTAATACATATATCCTCGATAATTTTCCACAATCTGCGTGGTCTGCTCTTCATTTACTGCCGATACATTTGATTTCCTTCGGTCCTCTGTACGATCTGCTTGAGGGATTTAAGACTGATCTGGAGTTTTCGGCTGCGAAGTCTCCACAAGAATTTCCAATGGGTACAGCACAGCAATTGGAAACTTATGCAGAAAGAGTTGCTGGGACTGTTGCAGAATCGATATTGGAGTTGGTCTTCTCTCATGAGTATTCAGCTACACCTCCACAACGCCGAGCAGAACTCGTGCGTGCTGGAAGTCGGATGGGAGTCGCTTTGCAATATGTCAATATTGCACGGGACATTGCAACTGATGCAGGAATTGGGAGGGTTTACTTGCCCACATCGTGGCTAAAAGAAGAAGAGCTGGCGATACAAGATGTGCTTGACAATCCATACGACCCAAAGATCGAGAAACTGCGCGGGAAGTTGTTGGACAAGGCGTTTGAAATTTACCAGGAGGCACAAGGTGCCATCGTACAACTTCCTGCCTATGCAAGATCTCCCATGCGCGTTGCCGTGGAGAGTTACATGGAGATTGGGAGGATCTTGAGGGAGAAGGGGTACAAAGTGAAGCAGGGGAGGGCCACTGTGCCAAAGATGAGGAGACTTAGGGTTGCGTACAAGGCGTTGAGTGAGGGGTAGTGCGGGGGAGCAAGTTTGGAGTATATTTTGATAGATACCATTTTCCCTAGATTTTACTTGGCAAATAATAACCATTTCTCGGAACTGACGGAAGCTTACATTTCACCTGAACTCAATTCGTGCTTTGCCGGCTCTTTGTTGCGGGGAGACGAGAACCTTACGCAGCCTTGGTGCGGAGAGGTCCCGCTTGTCGCGGAGAACAAATTGAATACTACTGTATGCATATTAGTATCACTTATCATCTCCTGCATGAAGATAAGCTTACATTGAACGAGGTAAGCTGTTAAGATCCTTGTCTATTTCTGCGTGGGATCGGTTGATATATTTACACCATGTTTACGTCATGATTGCGGGAGCCAGCGTACCTAGCATGCTCGGAGTTCCTGCCGTTTGAATGTAGTACTGTACAACCAAGCCCATGTGAAAATAAAAATAAAAATCGTTTGCTCGAGGGAGCAAGGTGAAAAAAAAAAAACACTGGCAATGGCTTCACGAGAGGAGAAGAAGAAGACTGCCATTGTGGTTGGTAAGTAACAAAAAACTTCCTTCACCACCACAGAAATCACATCCCGAAGACATTCACTTATTGACGAAAGAACAGGCGCAGGAGTAGGAGGCATCGCAACAGCCGCCCGTCTCGCAAAAGCCGGTTTCCACGTCACAGTTCTCGAAAAGAACTCCTTCACCGGCGGCCGCTGCAGCATCATCTCCCACAATGGCTACCGTTTCGACCAAGGGCCCTCGCTGCTCCTCCTTCCCAAACTCTTCGAAGAAACCTTTCACGATCTCGATACCTCCTTATCCGCCGAAGGTGTCAAACTGCTGAAATGTGACCCCAATTACCACCTCTTCTTCGGAGACGGAGAACGCTTCGAACTGAGTTCCGATACGGCGGTTATGAAGCGCGAGGTCGAGAAGTGGGAGGGTAAAGATGGGTTTGAGAGATATTTGAAGTGGCTTGGGGAGGCGCATCGGCATTATGAGATTTCGGTTCGGGAGGTGCTGCATCGGAATTTCACGAGCGTGTTTAATTTGCTGAGACCGAGTTTTTTGAGGGAGTTGTTTAGTTTGCATCCGTTTGAGAGTATATATTCGAGAGCGGCGAGGTATTTTTGGACGGAGAGGTTGAGGAGGGTGTTTACGTTTGGGAGTATGTATATGGGTATGTCGCCGTTTGATGCGCCGGGGACGTATAGTCTGTTGCAGTATACGGAGTTGGCGGAGGGGATTTGGTATCCGGTTGGGGGATTTCATGCTGTTGTGCAAGCATTGGTTGGAGTTTGTGAGAGGTTGGGGGTTGATATTCGATTGGATACTCCGGTTGATCAGGTTCTTATGGGGAAAGATGGGAAGACTGTTACGGGTGTTCGAACAGCTTCAGGAGAAATCCTCACAGCAGATATCGTCGTCATAAACGCTGATCTTGTCTACGCCTACAACAATCTCTTCCCGTCCACCACCTCATCCTCATCCACCAAATCCCATGCCTCAGCACTCACCAAACGAGCCGGCTCTTGCAGTTCCATCTCCTTCTACTGGTCCCTCTCCCAGAAACTACCAGAGCTTCAAACGCATAATATCTTTTTAGCGGATGAATACCGCGAATCTTTCGACGCCATCTTTGATCGTCAGAATATCCCCGAAGAACCAAGTTTCTACGTCAACATCCCCTCACGCGTCGACCCTACCGCTGCACCAGAAGGAAAAGACGCCGTCGTAGTTCTCGTTCCCGTCGGCCACCTCTTAAACTCCCGCTCCCTCATCACCTCCCACCCAAACAACGGCGCCGGTCTCCCCAAGGAACTAAACTGGCACGCCCTCATCTCCTCCGTCCGAACCGCAGTCATCAAAACCATCGAAACTCGAACCGGCTGCACCTCACTTCAAAGTCTCATCACAAATGAAATCATCAACGATCCCCTATCATGGGAAAACACATTTAATCTCGACAAAGGTTCGATTCTCGGATTGAGTCATTCGTTTTTCAATGTTTTGGCTTTTAGACCTAGTACGAGAGCGAAGGGGATGAAGGGCTGTTATTTTGTCGGCGCTAGTACGCATCCTGGGACGGGCGTGCCGATTGTGCTTGCTGGGGCGAAGATTACGACGGAGCAGATTTTGGGGGATTTGGGGATGCGGGTTCCGTGGGGGAAGGGGAGTAGTTTACAATTGGGACGGGCGGAGGTGAGTGGGAGGAGAGGGGGGAGGATGAAGGGGGGTGAATTGGATATGTTGAAGAGGGATTATACGGATGCGGGGATTTGGATTTTGGTTGTGGTTGTGTTGGGGTTGCTGGGGGTTTGGGTTAATGGAGGGGCCGTTGGAAGCGTCTAAGAGAAGTGTGATGTCGTGGTGAGGAAGTCACTTGTGGTTTATGAATTGGAGATTATCACCGCTGGATTTCTTTATCATTAGAATTTAGACTCGAGGAATTTAGGCTCTGTTCGTTGACGCGGAGTGGCTTATTATCGGTGTGAGGTCGCTCGACGTTACGGAAACGTTATGTGGGTCTGCGATAATGAGGAGAGTATGAAGTCCAGACTTCATAGCCTCTGTTTGGCTGGGGAATGGATAATGAGACAAGAATGCATTCTCTTTTGTGGGTCTAGCCGTAATTTCAAAAATGAGCACCGGAATCTGTCTCAAATGGAACGCAGTTTTATACTGATCACTTCCTAAATAGAGGACGATAATAAGCCACGCCGCGTGAGCGAACAGAGCCTTACTCTAGATATGATGCATAGAACGCAAAATGCGATGTTCGTCTCCAGAGGTGCAAGTCGGATTAAAAGGCCGGTATACACTCATCCTGTAAATCTAGAGGGGGTGTATCATGTGATCCGCCTCGTGGACCATCAGTCATTTTTGGATTGCGAGAATATCACCGTTTCACCTTTAGACTCTAAGAAGTAAGATGTAAAGCCGTGATATCTTATATCTGTGAGGGGGAATTGAAAATTCTCATGGCTGGGTCCGGTAGGCTGGGTTTGTCGTTGTGATATGCTGAGGGGGGTTGTTGATGAAGTCAAGTGTGGGGTTTATGCTTGTTGAGATATTGAGAAGTGATGTGTTGGACACCGAGTAGATATTTACGTATATTGTGGAAGGGAGGAGGTTTGTAAAGGTCGATGCGAAGGGGGTGTTTTTATTGGTTTCTATAATCTTGTCTTTGTGCTTTGGTGGGGTTTACGTGCTTGTAGTGGCGTGGTAACCAATTGTAACTCCTATCACAATCTCTTTGGGAGTACATAGTTGTGTTCTTGAACGAGTATCTTGCTACGTACAGACCGCAGTTACTACATTCTGCTGTGCACGTGCAGCAGGGTAGCAAAGGGGGTTGATCAGGTGACCGACCTCCTCGGTATATAATTTCCTTCTTTTCGACGCCACGGACGATACACTTAAAAACACACACTTTTGAAATCTTGAAACCACGTTTTATTCTTGATTATTCTACCCTTCCTCCTCTCCCCTCTACGTATTCTATTAACTACATGCATCCTCACCCTCTTTGAATCCTGAGCACTTCACGTTACTGCCTCTTGTGGTTGGTGTTGCTTCGCTCCACGCTGCTAGTACGTAAATACTGCACGCACGGTGAGCGTTTGTTAAAGCAGCAACGAGTGTGCTCGGGGTTTAGATAGCGTGTTAGCCTAGAGAGAAAAAGGTAGGCTTGCTAAAGAGGTGGCGTTTTTTTACGCTATGTGATGGGATGGGATCCATATTTTGGCGCTTAGGTCGGGTGTGATGAAATGTGATGTGATGAGCCGATATTTTCTCGGCGAACGTTTTGAAGGCTGGAACGATCGTGGGGGGACACTTGGGGTTGTCTTGATCTCGGAGGCAGTATTGATCGTTCTTGCGAGCTTAGGTCATGTGAGGTGCTTTGGGGTAGAGGTTAGGTTAGTCCTTTACTTGTGCTTGAAGCGGGGAAAGAAAGGATGACTTGAGTTTGCAAGTGAAAATCAGATGCATTGACTTTGCACGGGTACATGTCAAGTGCATTGACTTTGAGCTAGAATGCGGTCTAGAATGGATGTCTGTGGGGAATCCTAGGCGGGGAGTTTGTCTGCTAGATTTTTTGTTCAGCATGTTGAACACATCTAAGGAATCAATTGTATCCATTCTTAAGATTGACGTTGAGGGACGGAACTATTGAAGTGACGACGTATCTTGAGAATTGCATTGCTGTATCTATGTGATGTGGCGAACAATCGTGATTAAAAAAACCATCGCACATGAAATTCGATTTGCACGGTCATGTACTCCGGTTTTTACACATAAAAGTCTATGATGCATTTTAGCGAAAGGCATATGAAAGGTGGGTCGCATTGGCGTCTCGCTAAAAGGCTTGTCACTCATTGGCGTTTGTAGATCAGATCGTGCGGGGAAAAGGGGGGCGGGGAAGGATTGAACTTCACATCTCGCTGGCTTTCCGTAGTTGGATTTTTCTTGCTGCTTGTGTTTGAGCACATTGCTTGGTTATTATTTGTCAACCTGACCATCTTGTTCCTGATCTCAAATACTCAAAGCAATGCTCCTTCATCGTTTGCGGGGAAACGACTTTTCTCAGAGGCCTTTTCTCCGAGGCACCCCTGCCTAGAGCCGGCACACAGACTAATAAGCATTTCATCGAACTTTTCCTAACGTCTCTTACATCACCACTTGAAGCTTCAAATGTATCCAGCCTATAGCGCTGCATTGACGACCCAGAAGAGTTTCGATGCGGTGGTCATCTGCCGCGCTGCCGATCTTGCCGTTGTGATGGCATGGCAATCTCGTTTGGAAGAAATTAGCAGCGACCAGAGCTAACACCAGCCTTACCAGAACACTACCCACCCGGCCAAGATCTTCTCCGGAGAAAACTCTCCATAACAATGGATGAAAGATAGTCTCTCCGAGATGACGAGGTACCACGTCAGTATTGGAATGATTATCTTGCGCCAGCAAAAATGGACATTCCGAGAATGAAATGGCTCGTCTCACTGACTGCCAATACAGGTAGTTGCTGCTGCTGAATCATCAAAGTTTCGTTTTCGTTTCCAGAACAAGCTGTGGCTATAGGATGTAGCTATTATTGCCTGTGTCCCAAGAGCTCCCCTCAAAGAGCCCAAAGCTTAATTTGTAAGTGTCTCTCTAGTGGCATCACCATTTCCAGGGAAATCCTAGTCATAGCTTTGACCTAGAAGTCTTTCAATCGACATCATGATTCGCTGAATAGGGGGGCTCTTTAGGGCTACTCTGCTCCGACTAATCTCTATGCTACATATGGAAAAGTAATGTTGACCCACTTTCAGAGGCTTACAGTGCGGAGAACCTTGAAGCACTTTCACTCAGTAGTGTATGTGATACTCGGTGCACGAGTAGCTTGCGAAGGCAAGAACGGCTACAGGAGATCTCGCCTTAACCTAATGAAGTTCAAGCTTCTTCATTTTGCCATGTCCCATTGGCAGCGACTCCATCTCCCTTATCATTACTGCGATGTGCTTCGGCTTTCGTTGGTAGCCAAAAGTAAAAGACGGAACTGCCGTCCGAAGTCTCACTACTCTTATATGCAACACCTCCCAAATTCTCTTTTTTTTTCTCCTTCGCGATCTTTGTCAGAACCAATCTGTGTTGACATCGCTTCAATCAATCAACTCTATCGCAACGCCTTCATCTCTTCAATTGCTACTATTATCGTCAGTTAGTATAGCTAGCTCACAATGGACGCCATGAATGCCCTCGGAAAGAGGGATTCGCTCACGGCGAATCCTAATATGTTCACATACCCTATGGCCTCAGACATCAACATCACCAGTCACGGAGCCAATGTCTACTGGATGGGAACAGCAGTGTTTGCATTGTCCTTCATGTTATTTGTGGGACACAGCTTCATGGTTCCTCGCCGAAATCGCGTCTTCCACTACATAACTTCAGCTATCGTGTTCACGGCTTGCATCGCCTACTTTACGATGGCTTCTAATCTTGGTTATGCTGCTATTGCGGTCCAATACCGACGCTCTGATAGTAAAGTTAGTGGAAACTTCCGCGAGATCTTTTATGTTCGATATATCGACTGGTTTGTTACGACGCCTGTGAGTATCTTACCTTTTAGTAGCCTGAATATAATACATTTGCTAACGTTCTATAGTTACTGCTTCTGGATCTACTTCTCACCTGCGGTATGCCTTGGCCCACAATCGCATGGACTATCTTCTTGGACATTGTAATGATCATCACTGGTCTCGTCGGCGCGCTCGTTGCGTCGTCCTACAAATGGGGTTATTTCGTCATCGCCATGGTGGCACTCGTCATGATTGCCTACAACGTAATCTTCATTGGTCTCAAACACGCAACCGCCATCTCCCCAGAGGTACGAAAAGCTTTCTTATTTTGCGGTGGCTATACCATGTTCCTTTGGTTCATGTACCCAATCGCATGGGGCGTCAGCGAGGGAGGCAACATCATCGCTCCCGACTCTGAAGCTGCTTTCTACGTCGTCCTCGATATCCTAGCCAAGACAGGTTTCGGCACAGCGCTGCTCTACTTTCACCGCACTATCGACCCTGCCATTTTGGGTCTGCACATCCGCGATTACGATGATGATATGCCAGCGCGCGAGAAGAATGGCTTCGGAAGCTCTGCCGCCACTCATAACAATCATGACTCCACTGGTGTTACAACCGGAAAGGAGAGTGATATGGCGGCTGCTCCTGGAACCACAGTCTAGATTGAGAGAAGCCAGCAGGACTTGGATTTGTTCGTGCGATGATACCTTTTGTTTTACATTTCTTTTGGACCAAGGTGGATATAAGGATGTTGTGAAGATTGAGACAGAGGAGAAATACGTGGGTCTGGAAACATCGGTTACGTGGCGTGGAGTGTTTAGTATTGTACCTAATGTTTTGATTTCAGGGGAAGTTTTGAATTCAGGAGGGGGATGCTACTTCTCTACCGATAACAGATAGCTTGGTTATACCCTAATACACCACAGTTTCGTTGTATATATTCTTCGTGGCTGCATTCTGGATCTTAAGTACGTTGGCTTCAGTGCGGCACAACTCGCTTACCCTGTCGCACAGGGTAAGCGAGTTGTGATAAGTCCGCCAACTTCCCCATAATTTCTGGTCGATAATATATCCTTATATCCATCGCCATTAAGTCCTCATTCTCTCATCGATCCTCGAAACACATCGAAAACTTTCCTAAATAACATTTTCAAGTCCAGGTCCTATCACAACCCACCTACCCTGCGCGACCGGGTAAGCGAGTTGTGAGAAGACAACTTCCCCACAATTTATGGTCGATACTACCCTCATATGCATAGCCATTAAGTCATCGTTCTCTCATCGATTCGTGAAACATATCAAAAGCTTTCCTAACTCACAGTTTCAAGTCCAAGTCCCACCACAACTCGCTTACCCTGTCGCACAGGGTAGGTGAGTTGTGACGACTCCACCAATCTCCCCAACCTGGATTAATCTAGAATACAGGTTTACCTTTGAATGGGCGTGAAATAGATAAAGTTTTTCGGGCGTATAATGTTACTAGTTTGTGATTTCTTAGGAACGGAGATTAAAGGAGGGTCCAAAGGTTGTTGTTGTCGCTGATAATGAACCATTAGTGGTCCATTACGAAAGGAGCTGGCATACCTTGCATTGATCTACGAGCAGCGGTACCTAATACTTATTCAAGTAAAGCGACAAAATTTCTAGTGCGCAAGATACTTAGTGCAAAAGACAACACCCAAACCAAGCCCAAATTTTGTTGCACATCGCACATTTTGATATAGGGCCCAGTTAGGTAAGACTAGCAACTAAGCGAGAGGCGCTAGTCATACAGCTTAAACAGGAGATTTCGATTCTGCTAGCATTTCTCGCTTCTCTGCTAGCGTCACCAAGTTGGGCCTTATGTAAATACAGTATGTGCGATGTGCAACAAAATATTTGAGAGGTGTTGGCAGGTAACAGGTTTGATATTTGGCACTAGAATTCTTTGGGTTGCGATAGTGACTATAAGATGAGAGTGAAGCTGTGGAATTGTGGGATTGTTCTGGTAGATGTAAGACGTAAGATATGCGAGTGGTGAATCTGTGCACGTATGCAGCAACCAGAGACAGGTGCACGTATATATGTACGGAAGGGGGGTCAATGGTATGGCAATACCCCATTACAGTAGTTGAAGGGAAGTGCAAAGAGTTTTTTTTGGTACAACAGACTACAGTACATAGCTGGGGCAAGGAGCCATCACCGTCTTTGCCATCTTGGTCATCTCGGCTTAAGAGTGGTACGCTTTTAGACTGCGCACTCAATAGTGATTTCAAAACACGAAGCAGAAAAGACTGAACAGACTCAAAAGCTCTCTCATCTACAAATTGGCAAGATTCGCCCTTTTTCGATTAATGTCGAAGCAAATGCATGATTGGCCACATACCGTCTATTTGGGCGCGGAAATGGAAATCGACGTCGACTTGTCGAGAGATGGTGGAATTAGAAAAGGGACAAGGAAATTGTTGAGAGAATGATGGGCAGAGGAATGTCAGTACGAAGTGGTAGTAGTAGTTATTAATACCTAGGTATTTGAAGTTGCTATTTTTTAATTTAATTTTTCTTTCTTTCGATGTGGAATGGAGGGTTCCGAATGAAGCCTATGTTAAGGTCAGATATTTTTGAAAGGGGTTCGTTATGAGGCTGGTTACTTCTTACCAGTGGCTTCATTCAGTTGTTATTCGCATGATGTTGCTAGTGTTGAGTAGAGATTTATTTAGCAAACTGAAGGGGCTTTCATGGGGAAAGTTCTGACGTTGCAATATCCGCGCGATAGATGTCACGATGAGAGAGACGTAAATGTATTGTATAAAGTTCTGAGACCGAGGGTAGTTGGGGAATGATCTCGCTGTTGGCGAAAGTTTCAATATTCCTCAACTAATCCACGCCTGAGAACCATTTGTCTTGCAACAATTCTCTCGCAGTAGGCCGATCCCTCGGATCGAGTTTCATGATTTTCAACAAGAATTCCCGATCCTCCTCACTCAGACATTTATCTCGCGCCAAAGCGAATGGTTTTATCTTGTTGTTGTCCTTGATATACTGGACAACAGTGCCTGCAATACCCCATCTTTCCTCGTCCTCGTCAGCGATTAGGTCGGCGTAGGACAATGAAAGAGGACCAAAGTAAGAAATTTGTTTGATGAGGATGTGCATCAAGTAGGAATCGTCATCGAATGTTGCGTCGGCGACGTCAGGTTTGAACATGTGCCAGTCTTCACCCCATATCAAACTTATTAACTGCCCTGGGGTTAGCGATAACTGGCAATTCTTGGGCCGTCTAGGCCATGGTTTAGCTGCGTACCATTGTACCAAACGACCAGATGTCGGTTGATGTTCCCCATCTCAGTTCAAGCATTGCTTCAGGACTCCGGAATATTGCGGCGCCCACGTGAGGTCCATCTTCTCCCACTTTGAGATACTCTTCAGGTTTACCCTGATAAACATCACCACAGTCACCTAGCTCAACTTCTGCGAACCTTGATGGGCCGTCGTTGTAATTGACGAGAATGTTATCCGGTTTGATGTCTAGGGCTCCCGTGAGTTTCATTCCTAGCATAGCGACGGAGGAGGAGATCCTTGGAAAAGGGGGCGAAAAGTAAGGGACGGCAATAAGGGGAAATAAAATGGCATACCTGTATGCGTATAACCGTCCTCGTGGAGAGCTTGGAGTGCTGTGAGAACGCGTTTTGCCACGTACTTGATCTCTGAGCTTTTCAATTGCTTTTTGTTGGATGCGCTTAAGAGATTGTCATCAAGATACTTCAAGACCAGGGACGGTGGATTTTTGACTTCATCCAACATCTGGCGAATGCATGGCCGACCCTTAAAGCGTTTGAGGGCATCGCGTTCTCTGTCAAAGAGATAGTCCGGGGCCGTCTTGATCACAACCTTTTCTGATTGAGAATTGCCTCTCCTGCGAATTGTCAGGGAATTCACCAAAGTGCTGTAACCAAAGTGCTGCAAATGATAAAAATTCTTACGTGGCGGTCCAAATATTTTTCGCGACGCTCTCGAAAATTATGTATGAGCCAATTTTGCCTTCAAGGCGTTGACCAATCTTCAGGGTTGTAGCCATACCAAAAACTGCAGTGCTGTCACAAATATCACTGTCCAGATATTTTGAGATGATGAGAAGGTTAGAAGATGAGGAAGGGCTGATTTCCAAGGTCTGGAGAGGGCTGAAGCACGCGCCAATAGAACCTGTAGATCACGTGAATGACCCCTGAAGCTCCCAGCCTCGCCCATAAAATTAGCTTATTTACGCACCCATTTCCGAGTCACCGAAACTATCACCAACACTATCACCAACATAACCTTTCAAATGATTCCACAGTGGAAATGTTATCGTCCAAGAAAATGCCTCACATGCTCACCAGTCGCGCTCATGGCGCTTAACCGGTGTGCCGGGTGCGGGAAGAAGACTGCCTGGTGATTTACTGCCCTCACTTCAACGTAACACCAACATGATCTTCGCCCATAGCCAAGGTGAAGCTGAGATATTCCAACGAAATTCAGGTAAGATGCTCTAGTAGCCGCTCGGGAGTTTCACTTGGCCAAATGAAAGTTTAAAAATCGAGTCTTGTGGGAAAACAATTGGTATGTGGAAGCGCTGGATGAGTGCAGTGGGGGCTTGTATGTTGGGAATATTCGCCTCTGTAGCCAACTACACGGTTCTTCCAACAATGGGAATGGTGTATAAGTATCTTATTCGCGAATCTCTTCCACATCGCATATCATTCACAATCCTCCTTCCGATTGAATTCATAATTACCCAAAAGCACTCAATTCTCCATCGCTGCATCACATCACAAACAAAGCACTTTCAAAACTTCCAACACACAAAAACCCAAGATGCCCAAGATATCTTCGAACAGAGTTCTTAGCAGGAAAGTTCTCGGCAAGGCCATAACCCGAGCCGGCAAGCAAATCACTCGCTGTCGAGGGCTCGAGGCAGACCCAAAAGAACTCCCTGAAGGAACAGATACCCTCACCATGCGGTAAGTCTCATTTGTAATGCTCAGGATATTTTGGAAGCTAATGGGTTTCAAAGTGAGGGAAGCCATACCAGCGATAACGACAAGAGGGATCATATCACTGCCGTGGCCACAGATGCCAAGGGCAACTACATCGATACTGTCCACGTCGTGTACAAGAAGAAATGAGAGCCACTTGGAAGCCAGTGTCTTGTGCCATCGTGCATTTCAAAAAGGACTAGTCCTCTCGTGTGGACTGTGGAGGTGACGGTTTCTGGCAGGATTTGGCAACTCTGGGGGTAACTTGGCAGTGTGAAGGGAGCTTTTGTGGACTTTGTGGGGAATATTTTTGGAGAGGGGATTTTTTCCTGGTATGGCAGGGCATTATGAAAACGATTGCAGATCGACCTCCATTATCATCAACATCAGCTTGGATCTCTACGATGCTACTCAAGATTAGACTGTCTGCCATGAGTGCAAAAATATGCATTAACTCCTAACGTCATTGGGTACTTTTTCATTCAAGCAATACCTATAAGCCGGAAAACTTGGGCACTGGCAGACCTATTGTTGGGCTTTTTGGCGAACCATACTCGCGCGTGAATACCATCCACTTCAATCCCAATAACCACGCCAGAAGACTCTCTGACAAGCCAATTGAAATAGAATGCTCTACAGTGAAACCTGCTTATAAGAATTATTCACTATAAGAATACCTCGGAAATATTCTTATATTTCCCGGTCCCCACCTTTTTTAGCTGGCCAATAAGAATAACCTTTCAACTTAGAATATTCTTCCTAAAACATAGTCCCAAACCTCGAATATCCTTAATACAGTCGCGTGCGCGACTGTTTTAAAGTTCCAGGAATTTAAAACAGCACACACCTTTTCGCGCACACACAATACGATTTATTAGAAACTGTAATATCTCAACCAAACAACATTCAAAAACAATAATCAATGCGTCAAATTAAAGCCCCTAGTGCCTTCTATTGAGATTGAAGAGGATTATTTTTTAAATTATTTATTCGTTGCTCTAAGAGTCGATTCGTAAAAGTCGAAAATGTTCGATTGAAAATCGATTTTCCTCATCTAAAAAATTAAAATTTTCAAAACTTGGAATTTTCTTATGAAATTAATTTTGGGAACTGATATAATAGAGAAGGATTTTCTTATATTAAAAAATACTATGAAATATTTTTTATGCTTTTATAAATAAGGATAAAAGTTGAAAAAAAGGTGTATTCGGATTTAATTTTGGTAGTAAATTAAAACCGAACACACCTTTTTTTCGACTTCTATCCTTATTTATAAATCCACAAAAATTATATTATAATATTTTTAGATTAAAATCAACTCTAATTTATTATTTCTATACCTAAAAAAAATTTAAAAATAAAATATTCAATTCTCATTTTTTCTGTTTTTTCGATGAGGAAAATCGATTTTAATTAAACATTTTTCGATATATTAGAAATCACGATTTCTCATCGAAATAATATTTTAAAAAATAATTGAAAGGTTCAAATTAAAGGCCTTGAATCACTCTATCTAATTCCAAAAGCTTTTATTTTACTAGTATTTTTTCGTTGTTCTAGGAGCTAGGTTATTCAAATCGATATATATGCGCGCGAAAGGTATATACTATTTTAAATTCCTGGAACTTTAAAACAATCGCGCACGCGATTATATAAGAATATAATAGCATTACTAACATCGCTATCACCACCTCGCATACCCTTTATGATACCCTCTATGATCTCCTCTTCCAATACTTTAAAACACAAATATTCTCAACAATTAACCGATCTTCATCGTTAAAATATTCGTAAATATATTCACGAGAATCTTAATATAAAATAAATAAATGTTATTATTTAATTCTATTAGAAAACCGGTATTAATTTAATTTAATTATAAATATCAAAGATCCTTTTAAATAAATATATATAACTTAATAACTCGAATTTAAAAAAAAATATTAAAATATATAATAATATTACGATGAAAAATAAAAGGATTTAAATATAATACTCTATGAATAATATTAAAAGATATAATAAAAGAATATAATAATTATAAGAGATATATTTAAGAAAAAAATATAAAAGATATAGAACCGATTACTTTAATATTATAATAAAATTTAGCCTAAGTTTTTAAACGGTTAATTAAAAGGGTTTAAAATATATTTCCGAATTAAATCCTATTAATATTATAATAAAATAAATAATATTAAAGTAAATAAACCTAAGAATATTATATGAATAAAAGAATTATAAATATTTTATAAAGAATATAAGCCGGCGTATAATTATAATATAAATGAAATAAGCCTTTATTAGAAACTTATACCTAATTATTCCCTTATTATAAAAGCTATGAATAATAATAAAAAGAATAAAGATTATATTATTATCACCTTTACTTATAATATAAATAATAATAATAAACCTGATATTTAATTTATTAGAAAATTAAAGAAACTTTAATATTTTAAGAATATTAATCTTCGAATATTATACGTTTATTATCGATATAATAAAAGTAAATGGATAATTAGGATAATTATATAAGAATATTTACTTTAGTTTAATAATAGAATATACGATTAAGAAGAAAAGATACTTTCATTTATGAATAACTTCTCGGAATAACTTGGTTTATCAGCGAGTCGGCCATATCACCGAGTCGACCACTTTTCCTTGGCACAAAACTTCAAACTTGAATAAATTAACTACAACAAATCAAATTAACT